>WNNJ02002872.1:0-150580 GCA_012934845.2 Pomphorhynchus laevis | reverse complement strand
AATTTTAAGATTAAAACACTAATTAGTATGAATTAGATAATTAATTAAATTATTAATTTAATTAATATTTAATTTAATTTAAATTATTATTTAATTTTTAATTAAACTTAAATTAGATCAATCGCTATCATCATATTTTTAAGGTATTGAGTTCTTCGTAGTTTTAGTGCTTTCAATAATGAGTTAAGACATATATATTTATATATAAAAATATAATATTATATAGATTAGATCAATCGCTATCATCATATATTTGAAGGTATTGAGTTCTTCGTAGTTTTGGTGCTTTTAATAATGAGCTAAGATTGTGGAAGTTATATTTATATCTTTCTTATGTATTAATTGCTTTATTGAAAGTGAATGCAGGAACTTTATTGCATTTCTTACATACGGTTTTTATCTTTTTATAAAAAATAGTTTTTGTGGAACAAAAGCTCCTTCTTAACATGTTGCTGTTGAACAAGTAGATTATATCGTAGTATTTATTATAGTATTAAATGTACTCAATCAGATTGGATAAATACGAAAGTCCTTAAGTTCTTTTAATTTAAGATCTTTAAATGTAACAGAAAAAATTGTATAGTTTGTGATGTTATAAATAATAATTGTATCGTAAGTAATACGACAAACAAATGTTTTTCATTAAATATTAATAATAATTGTAACTGCAATACCGCAGGTGTAGTGTATCTTATACAATGTACATGTGGATTGCAATATATAGGAAAAACATATCAAATGTTAAAAACTAGGTTTAGGCAACACATATATAATATACAGCATAATAGTCAAACTATATTTCATAAACATATGAGATTAATAGGACATGATATTAAAAACTGTAAATTATTTATTTTAGAACATATTATCGAAGAAAACATTTCAATATTAAATCAAAAACTATTAGAAAAAGAAGATTTTTGGATTAAAACGCTTAATTCCATGTACCCATTAGGATTGAATGACGTGGTACAAGGAATTGGCAGAAGTAGTATAATACATAATAAACAACTATATTATAATAATCCGGTTAAACGCAAACCAAGAAGTCATGGTGATAAAAGGAATAGGAAAAATAGAGTTAAAAATATTAAAAAAGATATGTATATAAATGAACGATTAGAAATATTAAAACAACTTTTAAGAGATAATAAGCTAAAAGATCTTTATGTAAATATAAGAAGTTTTTCTAAAGATATCATATGTTCAATAAATCAAAAATTAATTAACGACTATGATAGGCTAAGTTGTATAATAGACAGTTATTGTAATACAAAATACTATGTTAATAGTAAGAAATTACAATACAATGCTATTGTAACTGCAATACCTTTTGGTGTGGTACATACGGTTTTAACCTTTTAGTAAAACAATTAAATCTATGTTGATAATTGGGACTAAAATTGAATTTATAAAATTTAGTGAATTATTCAAATGTTAGTTTTACAATTAAAATCTGAATTGTATGATTCAAGATTAAGATGATACTATTCTAAACATGCGTTTTTTATATTTATTAATTTTCAATGAATATGAAATAAAAATACGCTTTGTCTTTTTAATAATCGATTTGCACTGTTTTTATTGTGCTCCTGATAATTTTTCTGAGGATTAAACGACACTTTCAGATGTTTATTATCAACTTGGCTTTTAATGCTAACAATATCCAATGAATACTGACAGTTGTGTTCTCTACAAGTGTAGCTGTAAAAGATGGTGTTCTATCGCGTGGCTTTACTTTTGTAGATATTGCCTCAAAGTTCGCTGCAATGATTGCTGCAAAAATGAGGTTCTAGAACGTTGTTTTACTTCTGTATATTTTTTTTAATTTCGAATTTTTAATCAATTTGACTTTTTAAGAAGTCAAATTTAATTAGCAATTAATTCCGCCTTTGACGAATTTCTTGGGACGCAATTGCTGCTATTTTTATAGTGTTATTTTAATATAATTTGTAATTTATACTTTGAGGATCTTTATTATATATTATTACAAATTTATTCAAATTATTAATGGTGTTTAAAAATCAAATTAATCAAATTAAGTAAAAGAAATTTACTTCTCAAAGTAAAGTTCGCTGCAACTAGTGCTGCCAAAATGAGGTTATGGAACGTTTGATTTTAACAACGTTTAAGAGATAATAAGTTAAAAATGTTTCCTAAAGAAGTCATTTATTCAATAAATCAAAGATTAAGTCGATTTAAACATTTATAAAAATTAAACGAATTAATTCTTTCAAATTAAGATAATTATTCAAATTATTAATGGTGTTAATCAAATTCTTATCTGAAGATAATTAAAAATTAATTATAATTTAATATAAATTAAAAATAGACTTAAAATATTAAAAAAGATATGTATATAAATGAACAATTGGAAATATTAAAACAACTTTTAATAGATAATAACCTAAAAGATCTTTATGAAAATATAAGAAGTTTATCTAAAAATATCATTTGTTTAATAAATCAAAAATTAATTAACGAATATGAAAGGCTAAGTTGTATAAGAAAGAATATAAGAATATATTATATTATATATTATATTCTTATATAGAAAATTAATTTCTTCTTAATAAATTAATAAGAAATATAAATTAACCTTATGTTTGGAAACAATTATTACAAGTCACTGTTCTTTAATGGATAAAAAGGGTATAAAGGTTGAATCAGATAATAAAACTACACCTATATTATATTGGAATCCAAAATTAGATAAAAATTCAATAAAACCTAGGTTTATATGTAGTGCGTTTAAATGTACATTAAAACCACTTTCTGTTTAGATGAATAAAATACTTGAAGTAATAAAAATACACCTTAAGATAAATTGTAGGGTAATAGAAAGTAATACTGGTATAAAACACTATTTCAGTATCAATTCTATAAAATAATTTTTAGAACACACACAAGGAATAAATTTTCAAAATATAATTACGATTTTAGTACGCTTTATACAAATTTAGTTTAGCAGATATTAAAGAAGCGTTAGAATATTAATATTCTTATAGTAATAAGAATATTAATTTCTTATAAATAATAAATTTATAATTCTTATTAATAAATTTCAATACAAAATATTAATATTAATAATAATATTATTATTAATAATATTTATTATTTATAAATATCAATATTAATATTAATATCAATATTAATATTTTATCAGTTAAATACTTGTATCTTATTATATAAACTGTATTTGTGTTACCTTTAAAACAGAATGCAACGTTAGTAGCCTATCGATATTCGTATTCGATGAGCTGATTAGCTGTAACCGTCCAAAAAAGAGTTGATTGTCTGAGGTGTCAATTTGTTAAATGTTAAAAATTAAGAAAATTTAATAAAGTTGCTTTATTTTGTCCTTACTAAATTTATTTTTTATTGAACAATGTATTGTTATTTACCGATAATGTAAAGGATGTGCAATGCATGTCAAAAATCTAAATACAATATTACAAAATTTAAGTTATTAACTATTAATTAAAAATTTAATTAATAGTTATTTTATAAATAATTTAAAAATAATTAATTTTTTTTTATTTAATAATTAAATAAAAATTATTATTAATAATAATTTATTAATTATTAATAATTAATAAATTTAATTTTTTATTAATTATTATTAATAATAATTATTATTAAATTAAATATGACTTTTTCGTAAGTGGCGGAACTGCACACCTTTGTCAAATAAGCGCATGTTTGGCGATAGTTTCGCCACTACATTTTATTTACGTAATCTGTAGTTTGCGTTTTTACACTATAACATCTTGAAGTTTATACGTAGGAATTTTCATTTTAGGTAGACGTCAGATTTTGTTCATATTGTGGAGATAGATTTCCTTTAAAAGAAGCCATTGATAAACTATGCAGGTATATTTTTAAAACACTGATTATGTAATAATATTTTTTTTCTAAAAATATGCAGTGACCTTATTTCTTAACTTTCAAGTGGTTTGCCAACTAACCATTCACTAAAGCTAGAAATTCTTCAGCGTATTGAATAAAATTTGCCATGAATTTTTGATGTCGCTTCCGAAATGCTGTCAACACCATACTTTGCTATATTACATGTGGATCATAAGATTCATTTAGTACTCATTTGTATTAATATTATAAATATTAACATATTATAACATTTATATTGTACAGGTCGTTTAAATATCAATAAAAACAATAAAAATAAAATGATTGTTTACAAATTTTCGACTATCGAAATAGTCCTTTTCGAGTGTTACGCTTATACGTAGCAATTTTCGTTTTTAATTTAGGTTGACGTCACATTTTGTTCGTCATATTTTGGAGATAGATTTCCTTTAAAAGAATCTATTGATAAAAGACTATTGCATTATTGTTCACTAAATTTGTGAACAATAATTTCTTATTTTATTATTCATCTCGATGTTTAAACGCCATGTACAATTCAAGAGCACATCGAACGTATCATTGGACAATAAATATCATTGGACGAAAGTTATTTATTAGTTTTATCTTTCATATTATAATTGTTTGTAATTTTAATATCAGCTAAATCTAAATTTGTATAAAAGTAAATATGAACAAATTCATATTCTATAAAGCTTAAAAACAAGTCAGCTATAATTGGATACTATTACCACCATTGGAACACCTTTTACTTGTCTAAATATAGATGTCCCTACTTTTAAATAATTTTGATTTATCAAAATATTTAAGGATTCTATTAATTCAATTTTATCCATATATTTATATTTACTTGATGGTTTAATTTTTGTTAGATAGGCGTTATAATTATTATAACATATATATGTATATCTTTTTCCGAATATAAGATTAATTAATTTTACTAACGCTTCTTTAATATCTACTAAATCTAGATTTGTATAAAGTACTAAAATCGTATGTATTTATATTTTGAAAATTTATTCCTTTTGTCTGTTCTAAAAATTCTTTTGTAGAATTAATACTGAAATAGTGTTTTATACCAGTATTAATTTCGATTACCTTGCAATATTTTTTAAAGTGTGCTTTAATTACTTTAAGTATTTTATTCATATAGACAGAAAGTGGTTTTAATGTACATTTAAACGCACTACATATGAACCTAGGTTTTATTGGATTTTTATGTAATTTTGGATTCCAATATAATATAGGTATAGTTTTATTATCTAATTCAACCTTTATACCCTTTTTATCCATTATAGAACAGTGACTTGTAATAATTGTTTCTAAACTCAACTCACTACGTTCATATGTTGGATTTACATTTAAATCATTAGAATTAACCTCTTTCATTAGTATATCATAATAAAGCTTTTTGCATATGAAGACAAAGTTATTACTAGCTTTATCAATAGTTGTTATTATATAGTTATCCTTTAATTTAGTAAGTTCTTTATACATATCTTTATTAATTTTATCTTTCCTTTTATAATTGTTTGTTATTTTCATTTTATTTTTAATTTTATCAAATATATAATCTTTCCAAATTTTTATCTTAGATATATTCGAGCTTTCACTATTAATCAGCTTACTAAAGTAATCATTTAAGTTATTATATAACGAATTGTAAATTTTATTTTTGTCGTTGTTGTTATTTAATCTATATTTATACCCTTTTGATAGCAGCTTTCTTAATTCACAATTTTCAATTAATTCTAGATTATGGGTACATATATGTTCATTTATTTTATCAAAACTAAGACTTTTACAATTGCATTCTGTTTCCATTATGTTTCTAATATTATCGTTACATATTGATTTTAATTCTTTATTATAATTACAAATTCTTTACTATTAACCAGCTTACCAAAGTAAGCATTTAAGTCATTATATAGCGAAGTGTAAATTTATTTTTGTCGTTGTCATTATTTAATCTATATTTATACCCTTTATGATAGTATTTATATATTTCTTGTATTTTTTATTGATTGTCCAGCTATTTTTTATTCAATTTTTGGGACAATGAGCATCTTTGATATATTAATTAACTTACAGTGTGAATAACGGATATACAAGCTATCAAAAAGTAATAAATTATTTGATTTTCATTTAATAAAGTGAAATATTACTACCCTCTATGATAGTATATTCCTGTATTCACTTTTTTCGATTAATTCTAGATTATGAGGGCGGTAACACCTTATGAATATATTTACTTAAATCCAATTCTATTATTCAAAATAATAGGATTGATCTAAATATTTGTGATTATTATAATATTCTTATACCATGAATCATCTTTTCATATGATTTACAACAAAAAGTGATTTCTCTAATAATAAATTGAATAAATTTAATAATAAATTAAAAAATTTGAATTTCCAGGGATTCATGTATTTTGAAATTTGCGCTAAACCTTTTTGAATTTTAAATAGTGAAATTTCTTGTTTGACCATGAATTTCAAATACTCGGGTGTACTCAAGTATATACAGCGTCCAATACTTTGATTTTAAGAATTTGTATTTATGTTATCCAAAATTGCAAGAGGTCACCTCGTTATTTGACGATATTTCAATATTAGCGTCAGTTCCAAATAATAAAGACAAGACTTAGGCTTTATGTAATTTCAAATATCGAATATTTCAATGTCGTAAAGTCACATCAAGGACTAGTCACATCAATATTAAACATTTAAATATTAAACATTCATTTATTTAACATTTGAATTTATTTTGTGATTAATTGTTTGTTTACAAGCCATTTGTTTAGATGCAATACATGCAAGCAATGTCCGCATTGCCAAAGCGCTGTATTTGATTTTGTTCAAACGAATGAAAGTGGTGAAAAACAAACACTACAGCAATGTTCTTATTGTCACTGGCTAAATGAAGAACGAAACAGTAAAATTACTGGTAAGCGATTCAAAATGTAATTAAATAAATGTGTTTAATTAATTTAACAATTAATATTTCGTACGTGTGCTTCGCTCAAAATTAATGCGTTGACTAAAATATTAAATTTAAAATTATTAAATAGTTATTTATAAAATATGATAATACTTTATGGTATTATTTTGATTTTCACTTTATTAAATGAAAATCAAATAATTTATTACTTTTTGATAGCTTGTATATCCGTTATCCACACTGTAAGTTAATTAATATATCAAAGATGCTCATTGTCTCAAAAATTGAATGAAAAATAGCTGGACAGTCAATAAAAATATATAAAAACCAACAAAACAATTAGTATTTCACAAGAAATTCATTAAATGCGGTATTACTCAAAATCCGACTGTAAATTATCAGTCTTATTTGAGAACAAATCAGAAAGAAACGCTCTATTATATGCTGAAATTATATGAAATTATATGTTGGACAGATTCGTCGTCACCTACGAGATAGGCTTCTTGAACAAGCACGCACATATGTACACCTAGGAATAGTTAAATGTGCCGTTGTACAACATGCTAGAACAGCATGTTAGGGCAATGTACCGTTGTACAACTAGTCACTGCCTGGATACTAATTATGCAAAGATTAAGTTGGTTTTAAATTCTAGACGCTTTTAAATATTGTAGTATAAACTTTGCCCAGAATTTATTGTAGCCTTCTTTACAGGGCAACACTGGAGGTTATGATCTATGCGTACATTGATATATGTTTTGCATTGTTTTGTCCTTTTTATGATGATTTATTTTGATCTAATTTAAATTTATTGTTGTTGATTTTATTGTTTCTGAAATTTCAATTGTATTACGTTTAATTTGTATAATGTTTTCTTTTGATTGTAATGAATTACTTGTGAAATACTAATTGTTTTTGTTTTGTTGGTTGTTTTATATTTTTATATTTTTGATTGTAATGCATATAATAAATGATCGATTACACAAAATTATAGATCAATGTTTGCCTTTAATCGATACTAATTACACCTATATAACTCAATACATGTCAATATTTAAACTATCCATTGGAATATTTTCAAAAGTGACGATGGTGAAGGAGTAACCAACTAGGATCATTGACTAGCAAAGCAGTTGAAAAACTGTTTTATCATAATAACGAAAACTACTCTAAAATTCCAGACTCAATATACCGAAATCAGTTATTTTCAATAACTGATATATTTTATATATAGCTGGGTAGCTGATAAATATAATATGATGAAATTAAACTATATAGTACTACAAAATCAAACCGTTTTTGAGGCTATCATTAATCTAGGATATCGTTAATTTCTGCATGTTTTACATAAATATTTTATTAATTATTTTAATTAGTTTAATTTTTAAACTTAATTATTTAAGTTGTTTCAGAATGTAAAATATCACATAATAAAATAATGATTTTTGTCGTAATAACGAAAACATGCAAATATTATCGAAAATATATAACAAAAGTTTTATTAAGTTAATCTTGCTTTAATTATTATTTTAATTAATAATAAATTAATGATTCAATTGCATTTTAAAACTTTAATTTAAGAGTTATCTATTTCGGTGTCTTTAATTGGGATATCGCAAGTACATTTTTCTATACACAAATGATGTAGCTCAATAAATTCAAAAAAGAATTTTTTTGAATTTATTTATTTTTTTTGAACCCATTGTTATATATTGACGGACGTCGAAAGCATTGCGGTCCGTCAATGCTTTTGACGTCGATTTACTTTTCTTGTTTAAAAAGCCTACTAATAAATTATGTAATATACTTCAAATTACTAGATTTAAACTTTTCTATGAAGTCAAAAGTCACCATTTCAATAAAATTTACGTTTAGAACCAAACTGGGGAACATTGCATTGCACATACAATGATCATGTAACATTTATTGTAATGTATTTATAAAAGTTTATTGTGCCGATTTAATAGATACAAGAGCTCATTAGCTACTATAGAAGGGAATCCTCGATCCACAGGCTGTTATACGATGATAGAAAAAAATTATATGGGATGATGAAATCTAGACTGCGTTTCGATGATAAGGTAATTTTTCATTAATTTTTCACTGACTATTTATTTATTTTCAAGGCGAGAATGAAGGTATTTCAACCATTAATGTTAAAAGGAATCATACCGACATATAATAAAACAGATCAAAGGTTTACCTGTATTTAGTTATAATAATGTTTCAAGGCTGCTTATGTCATTTCCAGTGAACAGCCGATAGAGTTAAGAGAACCTGCTAAAACGACGTCGTTCAATGGAGTTCCGGAATTTGTGTTAAAGTGCACAAACGCTAATGAGTGTAAGTGATTGATAATTACTAACTAGTGAGATTTTCATTTATCTATCCAAGTATGCTCGCTAAGTCAGATGTATGGCAGTCTTACCGAAAAGGTAAATCAAACTAAAGATTTGCAAATTGTTCCACGACCATTATCTGCCCGGCTGGCGAGACGATGCCATTCTTGCGAGCGTTTTGTATTAAAAGTTGAGAAGCTTCCACAAATGAAAATAAAACGAGTTGCCCGGTAAGATAGCGACTTAGAAATTGTTTAAAATATCAAAATGATAAATTTTTTCGTTGTCACATTTTCGTTTTGCTGTACCAACAGGAAATTATCCACTGCCACACAGGTTTACATGTGTGGCAGTGGATAATGTGGCAGTGAATATTGCCCCTACTTTTGGCGTTTCCAAATCATTAAGTTATTTATTGCTTTCTAAAATTATCGTTAAGGATGGTATGATTCAATGTTCTAAGACAAAATTTTTCCATAAAAAACGAGCTTAATTTACTTACCGGCATTTTAATGTCACAGTAGGTCATCATCATATTATTCACACGATATTTCCCGATATTTACATTGTAATTTGCTTTACTTGGTCTTTTAGAAGTCGGTAAGCACACCGTGGATTAGAAATTAACGAATATCTGATTTTATATAAAATTTATAAAATAATGATTTGTTATTGAAAGATATTATACATTAATTACATTATTTCATTATATATTTCATATTTTTCACATTGAAACTTTTCTATAAAATGTTATTAATTTAATATTTAACCACATATCACCCCACCTTGAGTAATATGGGTGATGGTAATAATATAACGTATTACAGTCTTTAGGATGTTCTCAAAGTTTAGCATACATTGCATCATGGATATTTTATTATGTTTATATTATGGTTACTATTCTATTAATGGTTTATATGCTTTGTTTCGTATATTTCATTCAGGATTCTCATTGTCGCTAAAATTAAATGAAAAACTGTTGGATAATCAAAATTTTTATTTTATCAAAATCGAAAATTGATTTATTCACATTTTTAAACACAACTGTGTACATCATCAGGAATTGTTGATGAGGAATAGTTGTTGATGGACACAGCTATTCCCATCATCAATTCCAATTAAAATTTTGAACCGTTGCACACTTGTATAACACATTACCTATGTAATGGTAATGTAATTTTATAGGTAATTTAACATAATTCAAACCACTTAATTTTCCTTGTGGGATGTTTCTTCGAATTATTTACAAGTGTCGAAAAATATAAAAAAACAACGAGTCCAATCGAGGCGGACTATGCTGGGTAAGCGAGAGACGAGGAGCTTAAGAAACCTTAGCCTTTGCTCTGCGGGACGTCCTATAGAAAAGAAGACTAATCCTGAGATAGCCCAAGTGCCCCAGAGGCGCACCTGGGGTTTTCCTTTCAATGACAGATGCTGGGCTCGTTTCAGGGCCCACCTAGCTCTCTTCAGGATACGTTAAAGTCTATCCAGGTCAGGTTTCGCAGACCAGTTCACCGTAACGGTGAACCCCAGGTATTTTACTCGACTTGTGAAGGTGGGAAGTGGTTCAGAGGCAAATAGGGTGGAGAGCGCATAGCATGCTAATCTCTTAAGTTTCTGCTTTGTTGCAGGTGTGCCATAAAAGACAACCGCCTGATTAAAAATTATCCGAGATATTTTGAACAGGAGAACAATATAACCCTGACTTTAAAGGGATCAAAGAACGTTAATCTTTTAAAGACAAACTCATCGCATTCCCGTTTTAAATACCAACTATTATGATTTATTATATGATTAATCATTCTTGTCGCGAGAGTATTGACATTCCGTTGCTAATCTTTATATGTTAAACATTTTAACAAGAGCTCCTAATATGTTAAGCATATGTTGCTAACGGATTTAAGGTCACTACATGCAATTGAGTAAAAAAATATCTGATGATAAAAGTCGAGAACTTTCAAACTTAAAGTAGTGTTTGAATAAGGAAATATTTTTGAAATAGCGAAAGGTATTACTGCAGTAACGCTTACGGCAATGATGTACCTGATGATGTAAGTAACTGCTTTTAAAATTTATAATTTCTTTATTTACTCCAAACTATTCGTATATTTGATTTTTCGAAAACACTTTAGAATGGGTCCTTTCGACTACATAACCTTTGATGAGACTTTTTATGTTAAGTTACAATAGTAATTTAACATAATTCAAACCACTTAATTTTCCTTAAGGGATGTTTTAACCGATGTTATAGCACACTTCTTCGAATTATTTACAAGTTACGAAAAATATAAATAAGGGCCCTGAAACGGGCTCAGTAACTGTTATTGAAAGGGAAAACCTAGGTGCGCCTTTGGGGTACCTGGGCTATCTCGGGACTAGTCTTTTTCTCAAGAGGACGTCCCCCAGAGCAAAGGCTAAGGTTTCTTAAGCTCTTCGTATCTCGTTTACCCAGCATAGTCCGCGCCGATTGGATTCTTCGGGGGGGGGTGAAAGACCCCGGGTGGTTCAGTCAGAAGGCGGCGTGTTGGATCGGTTGGGGGGCTCAAATCCCCCTGGACCTGAGGCCATAGAAGAAAAAGAGTTAGAAGACTGAAGAGCTACTGTTCGACTTGACTTTCTATTGTTGTATCTGATCTTGTTTATTGCATGTTTCTTGTTTTTTTTGTGTACTTAAGAAAGTCTTTATTTATTTATTTATTAAAATTATAAAAACGTTTTCGAGTTACAAATTTGAATTTTAGACGCTTTCAAATATTGTAGTATAAACTTTGCCCGAAATTTATTGCTGCCCTATTTAGAGGGCAACACTGGAGGTTATGATCTATTCTTACATTGATATATGTTTTGCGTTGTTTTGTCTTTTTTGTATTTAGGCTTTTATGATGTCTTATTTTGATCTAATTTAAATTTATTTGTAGTTGATTTTATTGTCTCTGAAATTTCAATTGTATTATGTTTAATCGTTTAATTTGTAAAATGTTTTCTTTTGATTGTAATGAGTTTATTTTGAATTACTAATTGTTTTTGTTTTGTTGGTTTTTTATATTTTTTATATTTTTGATTTTAATGCATATTCGTTTCTGTTCGGCGTATTTTTTTATTTTTTTGATTTTATTTTGTTCCTTAAACTAACCGATATGTATCGGTTTTCCTAAAATAGTGTAAAAATGAACAAAGTTTACAGCTACTAAAACAACCGATGATGAACACATTGTGTTCGAAAATTTGAATAAACCTCGATTTTGCCACAATAACATTTTTGATTGTCCAGCTGTTTTTTTTCAATCAATTTTTGGAACAATGAGCATCTTTGATGAGCATCAAAGATGATCGTTTTTAATGAGCAAAAATAATCCGTATTTATCTAAACGGATTAAATAATATTCTATTATATTCAATGATATATAATATTAATATTAATTAATTTTGATTGTGTTTATATCAGAAACGAATATATATTCGTTTCTGTTCGGCGTATTTTTTTATTTTCTTTTTTATTTTATTTTGTTCCTTAAACTAACCGATATGTATCGGTTTTCCTAAAATAGTGTAAAAATGAACAAAGTTTACAGCTACTAAAACAACCGATGATGAACACATTGTGTTCGAAAATTTGAATAAACCTCGATTTTGCCACAATAACATTTTTGATTGTCCAGCTGTTTTTTTTTCAATCAATTTTTGGAACAATGAGCATCTTTGATGAGCATCAAAGATGATCGTTTTTAATGAGCAAAAATAATCCGTATTTATCTAAACGGATTAAATAATATTCTATTATATTCAATGATATATAATATTAATATTAATTAATATTATATTATATTCTATTAAATAATATTCTATGATATTAAATAATTATTCTATGATGATGAACACATTGTGTTCGAAAATTTGAATAAACCTCGATTTTGCCACAATAAAAATTTGATTGTCCAGCTGTTTTTTATAATATTTCATATCATAATGATACAATATATAAACTATAAACGATGATCGTTTTTGATGAGCAAAAATAATCCGTATTTATCTAAACGGATTAAATAATATTCTATTATATTCTATGAAATATAATATTAATATTAAACAACTGATGATGAACACATTGTGTTCGAAAATTTGAATAAATATTTTTCGATTTTGATTGTCCAGCTGTTTTTTATTATATTTCAAATCATAATGATACAATATATAAACTATAAACGATCTGCGTTAGAAGTATGTCTAAGATGTTATTAAATTCGACTTACCAGGATATATATTTACTTAATAAATAATATCTCTAAAGTACGTATGCCGCTTGTGATAAGCGGGGTCTTTGATTTCATGTAAACGCAATCGATACAGAAATATGTGTTTAGATTATAAACTATTAATAATTTATTTTGATTAAATTTACTATTTAGATCGTGCGTTCCAGTTTGCAAGCTTATTAAATTGCAGACAGAAAATAATGGTGTCGTATGTTGATCGATTTTTACGAATAGCCATCACGGTTTCTCTTTAATTCATAGAAGTTTGTCATAATATCAATAAGGAACAACGTTGAGTACGTTCAGAAGATTAATCTGTCATCTGTACATGATCCAGAATTTTCAAACTCACAGGTAACATTTTTTAAAGTTTATATTACAAGGTTATAAAAGAACCTTTATGGTTTTTTTACTTTCTGGGTAAAATAAAATTTATAGAGACACGTGTTTTTAAATAGCATTTCTTGAAATGAACTTAGGAGTCTTATCATACTTGTCATTATTGTAGATTGTGATGGGCGCTTAAAAGACGTAATACTGCATTAGATAAAGAAGCTGAAGCTTTGAAAAAATATTCGTTTAATTTCTAAATCTTAAATGTTATAAAATGTGGATGCGTTTAATATTGTTACTGTCAAACTCTGAGTTGCTTCGGACAGTATTTGGCGGCATTCATTTAGGCAAAAATTAAAAGTCTAGCTTTATGTTGATAAAGCGTGATGGCCAAATTCTGAGTTTACAAATTAACCTAATACTACATATATAAAACCGTCGTCTTTATTGTTTAAGAAACTTAAAAGGTAATTTAAGTGCATAAATTAACAAATATGTTTATACAGAAACTTTAAACAAGTAAATAATAATTCACTCCTTTAATCATTTCCAGTCATATAAGAAATACTATTTTGATAACATCATAAGAGATAATATGTCGGAAAAATATTCAACTGCATAATTCATATTTATTTTAAAATGTGGAATATGTTCATAATAAAATATAAAAAAATATAAAAAAATATAAAAAAACAATTAAAAGTAGTACAAAAAATAAAACACTAGTCGCTATCTATTTTACCATTAGATGATAGCAATAATTTTCCAGCTATCATTCGAGAATTTAATTTCAGTGTCTGCTTTATTTGCTGAAATGGTCTTATTCTCATAAAGGCTTATGTAAATCGCTTTAATTATTATTTTACATGTATTAGCCTCAACTTTTAACGTAATGGAAACATCCATAATATGATTGTATTTTATGATTGATTTAAATTAATTAATTAAATGCGAATATATATAATTAAATAAATATAATTAAATTTAAATAAAATAATATTTATTTATTATATATAATAAATATTTTATTTATTATACATATATTATATTATATTTATTATTTATTATATATATTTATTACATATATTTATTATATATATAATTAAATTATACAGTTTTGATCACATATTTCGGATCACAATTGTAGAATAAATAATAATATATTCGCATTATTTAAACTCTAATAACAATTGAAGACACCTATTTTTAAAATATTTATTTATTATTTTAATGATTATTTATTATTTTCAATGTTTCTAAAATAATATTAACTGATTAAAAATGATTCTCCAAAAAATAAAAAATAAAAAATTACAGATTTTTACTTATAAAATTAAAGAGATAAATTATACAATTTAATAATCCTTGATAATGTCCCACGTGCCATCGAAATATTAAATCAAAATTGTAAAATAAATAATAATGTCTATTCGCCTGATTTACAATCTAAAGACAATTGGAGACACCTATTTTTAAAATATTTATTTATTATTTTAATGATTATTTATTATTTTCAATGTTTCTAAAATAATAAACTGATTAAAAGTGATGCTTCTAAAAAGCATCATTTATTAACTTCAATATTATAAAATTAATATGTGCTGATTAAACTTAAAGAGTGGGCTACTAACCGCAACAAATTGTCTTTACCTATAATGCAAAAACATCTTTCAAATAACCCTTTTTGTTTATTTGATATATAATTTTAATTATTAATTTTTTATATTACTAAGCTAATATCTAATATTTTAGATTACTTCAATATTAGATAACATTAATCTAATTATATGAATCTTATATTATAGATTACTATATAATATATCATATATTATATATTATATTATCATATAATATATTATATGATTTAATACACGAACATTATTTTATATGGTTAACATTTGAATAAAAATCATTTCACAAATATTGAATATATAAAAAGTATCATATAAAAAACGATTTATTACATGTCGTCCACAGTTACCGTTTTAACTTGACTATTTAAAATTTAAAATTCAAATAATGTTGTTATCTAATATGATTAACTTTGATAAGTGATAGATGTTTAGAACTTATGCTTTTTATCTAATCACGAAATTTGTCGAAATAATTAATGAGAATTAAAAAAAATATTATATTATATTATATTAAAATATATTATATTCTAAAATAATATTAACTGATTAAAAATTATTCTTCGAAAAAAAATTAAAAATTGCAGATTTTTGTTAAAAAATTAAAGAGATAAATTATACAATTAAATAATCCTTGATAATCGTGAGTCCATTATTATTTATTGTAAAATAAATAATAATGTATCTTCGCCTTATTTACAATTTGAAATCAAGTTTATATAATTTGCAAAATATGTTTATTAAAAAAGTTTATATTTATTTTATTTGCACATAATTTTAAAATTTCAAATTTAATTCCAAAATAAATAGATTAATTGCATTAATTAAAAACTATTAAATTAATTTCAAATACGTAATTTTAATAATTAATTTTTAATTATTTTAAAAAAGTTTTTTTTGTACATAACTCGGATTATTTATACGTAATTTTCGATACACACTTATAAGTCTTGAACAAATCTACAAAAAATTAAATTACATAATAGAAAAACATAAATAATAACAGAAATAAGTTTATGAGTGCTGGTTAGCTCTCCCAAAACATGGATTAACATGTTTTGTTAATGGATAAACATGGGAGGGCTTACAAAGAATGGAAAATGATGTTTTAGGAATTTTTTAATTATAGCGTAATTATTAGCTATTCCGCTATCTAACATTTCGTTATTTCTTGATTACCAAGAATCCAGATACACTCAGTACATGTCTCAGCCACCTCAAATATTTCTTTTTAAATTGTCCGATATTGTACTTTGAGTTATTGTATTTTACTCAATGTACAATAAAGTGATTTTTAAGGCTAATGATAGTCATCACTGAAACTAACTCAGAGCAATTCCGGCAAGAACGATCCTATTTTAAAATATCCTTAAGTTACTTAAATTATATGATTAATTCACTAAACGTTTTAGATACTTAAATTTTAACATTTTTTTGCAGTCACGCACTGCATTTGATATAATTGTTTATTATTTTATATTAAATATTTTATTTATTTTGGAATTTAAAATGTTTATTGCTTAGATTATTCTCCCAATTGATGACTTTTACATTCTACCGTCTTCCGAATATGCTTCGCATGCCCAAGCGCTGTCGAATATGTCATTAGACGACAACAAACTACCTGATTTTGTCCAAAGGAAAAATAATACGATTTCTCTTAAATTTGAGCTGATTAAGCACAATGATATCGATAATCAATGGGTGAGCGAAATATTGTATGCAATAACAATTATTACGTATATTGGGTTGCTCTTTAGAATTTACATATATTTATAAATTATATTGAAATATAATTTATATTTATATTTAAATATAATATAAAAATTACATTTTTATATTGTGCATACCATAAACTGCTGATCCCATAGCGGCATTCCACTTTAAAGTCTTTCTTCAGTTAGCTGACAATCATTTTACCGACTGCTTTTAGAGTTTTACTGTGTGATAAACTTTTTGACATTTCATCGAAATCATAAAAAAATCATTTTCAAAAAATTACAATTTGTAATTTTCTAAAGATCACCTCATTACAAACCTGATTACATAGCAGTTCCTCCTGATGACCTCTAATCCTTATTCTGATACATCGTCTGTTATTTATTAGTCAATTCATAAAAATGACGTTTATTTTAAATTTCAATTTTTTATTTTAACTTGATTTAAATTATATAAAATCTTAAAACAATTATTTATTTTATTATTTAATTATTAAATTTTGATTTAGCATTATTATGTTTTGTTTATTTTATAATTATATTAAATACGTAGACTCAGTTAGCTGATTTGATTCTTCTTGGTTTAAAAATAGATTCGAATAAAAAACATATAAACTACTTTTAACTTACGCGTAATTTAAGCGTTTTAATGTTATAAAAGCGATTTCATATTATTTACCAATAGTAATAATTAATAAAGTTGAAGAATATTCTTTGTCATTTAATAATACATCGTCTGTTATTTATTAGTCAATTCATAAAAATTGACTTTTATTTTAAATTTCAATTTTTTATTTTAACTTGATTTAAATTATATAAAATCTTATAACAACTATTTATTATTTATAATTATTTATTGTTTAAATAATTAATTAATAAATAATTAATAATAAATAATTTATTGTTTAAAAATGTTTTCTTAATATGATATTATTAATTGTTATAAAGTCTATATGAATAAATTCAGTTAGCTGAGTATATGTATATACTCAAAAATTATAGATTTTTAAAGACATTTTTATAGGCAGAAAATTACCTGAAGATAAGTAAATTTCTGAAATTTCATCGAAATCATGTATAATACAAATATTATCACATATAAAGTATTTTTAAATTCTGAATGGTACAGAAAAATACCTATCTTGAACGATGAAGGAAATGTGTTCATAAGTATCACAGAAAAAGTCAATTGCTTTAACAAATGCATCTTCACTAATACATGCAACAGATTTTATTAATTTGATCTAAATTTCAGTGTAATTCAATGTTTACAATTATATGATAAAAAATTATTAAAGCTAAATCAAAGAACGGATTAAAATTTTATTTGATATTTCGCTAACTTCTGGTAACATTCCCAGAAAATTATTTAATCTTTTATGTAAATTATTTAATTTTCTAAAAATGCTAACAAAAGTTAGCGAACTATCAAATAAAATTTTAATCCTTTCTTTTATCCAGCTCCAATAATTCTTTATCAATAATAGATCATTATCAACTATTTAAAATCATTTTGTGAATTTTAAATTTTAAAGAAATGAATGCGTCAATAGGCGGTCTATATTTATCAGATAAAAAGAAATAAGAACCACATTGTAGTATAAATTGTAAGTGTTCTCGCTAAATACAGATATTTACAATATTCAATTATATACGAAACTGTCAATGAAATATAAATAAAGCCAATTCACATTAATTAAATCAGCTAACTGAGTCTACGTATTTAATATAATTATAAAATAAACAAAACATAATAATGCTAAATCAAAATTTAATAATTAAATAATAAAATTAATAATTGTTTTTTAGATTTTCTATAATTTAAATCAAGTTAAAAAATGAAATTTAAAATAAACGTCATTTTTATGAATTGACTAATAAATAACATACGTTGTATCAGAATAAGAATTAGAGGTCATCAGGAGGAACTGCTATGCTATCAGGTTTCGGCCTCTAACTCCTCTACCCAACATAGCAGCGGGGCCAAATACATGCTAATGATGTATTTCCTCTGAAATAACTATCTAGTATCTTATTCTAATACAAAGTATATTATTTATTATCCATCCATAAAAATTTGCCACTTAAGAGTTTAAATTTATTCTTTATATTATTGTGTTGATTATATATTTTACTATTTTCTGCTTGATGTTATTTTTATAGTAACCTAGTTTAAAATATGTATCTATTAAATTATTTAAATGATTTTAAAGAAAACAAATATCGTTACAAATTGTTTTAATTCTTAAAATTTCAATATTTATTGTTTTATATGTTATATTATATGGTATGCATGAATGCTCATGCAAAAATGTTTCTTGTAAATTTAAATATGTCATCTTTACGATATAAATTAATAGTAGTTTTAGTTAATGTTAATTAATGTTCATATCTAGATATACACCTTCTTTATCATTAATATTGGTTTTGTTAAGAATAAGGCTTTCTGGATAAATGTGCTTACTAATTGAATAAAAATTATTAGAATTAAATACACATATATCATCAATGTATCGAAATATATATTTCATATATTTATATTGTTTAGATTTAGTTTTTACACAGTTATGAACAAATTCATATTTTATAAAGCTTAAAAACAAGTCAGCTATAATTGGGCTACTATTACCACCCATTGGAACACCTTTTACTTGTCTAAATATAGATGTCCCTACTTTTAAATAATTTTGATTTATCAAAATATTTAAGGATTCTATTAATTCAATTTTATCCATATATTTATATTTATTTGATGGTTTAATTTTTGTTAGATAGGCGTTATAATTATTATAACATATATATGTATATCTTTTTCCGAATATAAGATTAATTAATTTTACTAACGCTTCTTTAATATCTACTAAATCTAGATTTGTATAAAGAGTACTAAAATCGTACGTATTTATATTCTGAAAATTTATTCCTTTTGTGTTCTTAAAATTCTTTTGTAGAATTAATACTGAAATAGTGTTTTATACCAGTATTAATTTCGATTACCTTGCAATATTTTTTAAGTGTGCTTTAATTACTTTAAGTATTTTATTCATATAGACAGAAAGTGGTTTTAATGTACATTTAAACGCACTACATATGAACCTAGGTTTTATTGGATTTTTGTAATTTTGGATTCCAATATAATATAGGTATAGTTTTATTATCTAATTCAACCTTTATACCCTTTTTATCCATTATAGAACAGTGACTTGTAATAATTGTTTCTAAACTCAACTCACTACGTTTATATGTTGGATTTACATTTAAATCATTTGAATTAACCTCTTTCACTAGTATATCATAATAAAGCTTTTTGCATATGAAGACAAAGTTATTACTAGCTTTATCAATAGTTGTTATTATATAGTTATCCTTTAATTTAGTAAGTTCTTTATACATATCTTTATTAATTTTATCTTTCTTTTATAATTGTTTGTTATTTTCATTTTATTTTTAATTTTATCAAATATATAATCTTTCCAAATTTTTATCTTAGATATATTCGAGCTTTCACTATTAATCAGCTTACTAAAGTAATCATTTAGTTATTATATAACGAATTGTAAATTTTATTTTTGTCGTTGTTATTATTTAATCTATATTTATACCCTTTTGATAGCAGCTTTCTTAATTCACAATTTTCAATTAATTCTAGATTATGGGTACATATATGTTCATTTATTTTATCAAAACTAAGACTTTTACAATTGCATTCTGTTTCCATTATGTTTTTAATATTATCGTTACATATTGATTTTAATTCGTTATTATAATTACAAATTTTTCGTCCTAATGGTGGTAGGAGTTTATACCTTATTTTAGGAATATATTTACTTAAATCTGACCCTATTATTTCTTTACTTTTAGAATTATTTAAAAGTCCGGCTATATTTATGTTATCTATACATTTATTAATGAAGTTTATGGTTAATGTATATTTTCTATTGTTATTATTAACATTTATTGTACGATTATAGTATTTTGTATTACAATAACTGTCTATTATACAACTTAGACTATCATAGTCGTTAATTAATTTTTGATTTATTGAACATATGATATATTTAGAAAAATTTCTTATATTTACATAAAGATCTTTTAGCTTATTATCACTTAAAAGTTGTTTTAATATTTCTAATCGTTCATTTATATACATATCTTTTTTAATATTTTTAACTCTATTTTTCTTATTCCTTTTATCACCATGACTTCTTGGTTTGCGTTTAACCGGATTATTATAATATAGTTGTTTATTATGTATTATACTACTTCTGCCAATTCTTGTACCACGTCATTCAATCCTAATGGGTACATGGAATTAAGCGTTTTAATCCAAAAATCTTCTTTTTCTAATAGTTTTTGATTTAATATTGATGTGTTTTCTTCGATAATATGTTCTAAAATAAATAATTTACAGTTTTTAATATCATGTCCTATTAATCTCATATGTTTATGAAATATAGTTTGACTATTATGCTGTATATTATATATGTGTTGCCTAAACCTAGTTTTTAACATTTGATATGTTTTTCCTATATATTGCAATCCACATGTACATTGTATAAGATACACTACACCTGCGGTATTGCAGTTACAATTATTATTAATATTTAATGAAAACATTTGTTTGTCGTATTACTTACGATACAATTATTATTATTTATAACATCACAAACTATACAATTTTTTTCTGTTACATTTAAAAGATCTAAAATTGAAATCATTAGTACTTACGTATTTTTCCAATATTGTTGAGTACATGTAACTTTTAAGTCATAATTTTTAACGTTGCTTTTTCGGTGTCGCCACCTAGTTTAGTTGATTCAGACTAAACTTACAACGGGCCATCTAGCATCATCTGACAGGGGGCTGCCCTGCTTAAGGCGGTTGCAGGCTGGAACAAGATCTATAAAGATCTACCACCTTCACTCCACGCGCTACGCGACCTAGCTATTGGCCATTACCTGGTCTCTTAAACGTGATCACGTGAAGCAGTTTACATTTTAAAGTGTAAACACCTTGGGATGCAAACTTCTCCCTTTTTTAAGAATTAATAATTCATCAAACTTGTTTGAAAATAAGAAAAAATAATAGTAAAGTCGTAACCAATAATACATAGTTTCAGTATTTTTGACAGAGGTCATATTACCGGGAAAACAAAGTCCACAGGTCAATAATAACATGTCAGTAGAACAAATAAATGAAATAAATGTATAATTTTAAATAAATGAAATACGCAGACTTAGTTAGCTAATCTGATTCGAATATATTAAATCAACTAACTGAGTCTACGTATTTAATATAATTATAAACTAAACAAAACATAATAATGCTAAATCAAAATTTAATAATTAAATAATAAAATTAATAATTGTTTTTAGATTTTCTATAATTTAATTATATAAAATTTAATTATCATTTACATTTTTTTAATTTACATGTAAATTATTATATTTTTAATTAGAGGTTTACGTTTGATATCAATTACAATTGCACCAAATTTGTCGATATCACTAAGAATCAGAACAAGATAATTCTACCAAAGCCTATATGCGATAACCTGCCCATGGCACAAGTATCTCAAACTGTCAGATTTCAAATTTCTGAAAAGCCAAATATTGCCGACAGCGAGGTTCCGGGAGTATGTGATCTATTTAAATGGTATTATCATCAACCGACAATGCTTACCAAATAATTAAAGTTAACGGTATCAAGAATGTGTTTTTAAAACGTTTGATCAATTTGCAGTTTATCGACTATTTTAGATAAACGATTTTTAAGGAGCAACAGGGAAACTATTACGCTCTAATGTTAACACTTTCTGAAATTAAACGTTTCATTTTTATAAAGAATTTAATTACTCGTAATTTGAATTTTTATTTGAAATTATGTTTCCTTCTATGCAGGTTCAACATGTGAGGATTTAAAAATAAAACTTGCATGTTTTCATCTTTCATTTTTCGATAAACTTGTATCTACATATTTTTTATCAATAGCCATATATTAAATAACTTTTTCATTAGGCTATATATTTGTAGAGGCTATATATCTATAGCCTCCATAAATATATATATGCTTATTGAAGATATTAAAGTTACCCATTTACTTGAATTTCATCAGGAATAAATGTTACAGCTGTTTTTCTTGATGATAATGATGGCAGCTGCCATTGAAATATTGAATAATCTTTTACATGTTTTTTATTTGCTAGGGCTTTTGAACTTTGTCAAAGTTAGCTTTGATTAAATTATTTTGCACGCTTATTTTTACGGCTAACAATGTAAAAAAATCTTTTTAACTTATGCTCACTATAAAACAAATAGTGAACTTATATTTATAAGTTTTTATGGGTATTGCATAAGTTTCCCCCGTTATTCTCAAATAACTCTATAAACTAAACGCTTCATTCATTTCGTTCAGAATCAGTTTGCTTTTTTACGTAAAATTTATGTACTGAGTAAGAAAGAAGTCGATTAATTATTGGAGCTGGATCAACGAAAAGAGGATTTTTTTGATATTTAGCTAATTTCTGTAGACATCTTCAGAAAATTACAATTCATTACAATTAAAGAATTGTAATTTTCTGAAGATGCTAACAGAAGTTAGCTAAATATCAAAAAAAGTCCTCCTTACTTTGATCCAGTTTCATTAATTCTTTATCAATAATGAATCATTATCAACTACTTAAAAAGAAATTAATGATTTAATTACATCAAATTTCTTAAATTTCAAAATTCAACTATAGATAGTTATTTAACAAAATCTGATAGCTCAAAAAATTTGACATAAAGAAAATAGAGGAACCAAGCGAATGTACCAAGAACACTCTATCGAATTTGGTTTTATACGTTAAGAGTGTGATGCTGGTGGCCGCCCGTTTTGTTTGGTTTGAAACAAATCCTTGTCCAATAAAAGCTTTCTCTAAGTAAACCACAGTGTCATTCAGTTAAATACCCATTTTATCGAATTTGTCAAATTGAAAGCACTGAATTTAAGTCTTCAAGGATCCGACGAGAATACTATCACGCTGACATCAAGTTAATATATTTTTATGCAAATTGGCAATTTGTAAGTACAAGATCTCGACGCGTATTTTTGATTGCTAAAAAGAATAATTAAATCAGTCAAGGACAAGATAGGAGAAAGAGTGTAGCCTTGAGACACACCTGTAATTGGGTAGAACTGTCACGCATCAACGTTGTCGTTGTAGCGCCTAACCAAATGATCGTTTATTTTACGAGCAAACACTTTACCGTAAATGTAGATGAGACAATTTTTAATGTAAAGAGGCCGCAAATCTTTAGAACATGTAAATGGGTATTTTTGAAAATTATTCGTCCAAAGACGTAAATATTAACAATATCGGACGTGGAGACTAAGATAGGCGATCTATTTTCTTTGACTGTTTATCAAAAGCTGATAGACGCGAATGGAGATTTGCGTATAGTCTTTGCAAAGACTTAGGAAAGTCGTTGATTTTCTAACTCAAAAGACAAAATGAAAGATCAAATTAATAAAGATATGTATACAGAACTTACTTAATTAAAGCATAACTATATAATAACAACTATGGATAAAGCTAGTAATAACTTTGTCTTCATATGCAAAAAGCTTTATTATGATATACTAATGAAAGAAGTTAATTCTAATGATTTAAATGTAAACACAACATATGAACGTAGTGAGTTAAGTTTAGAAACAATTATTACAAGTCATTGTACTGTAATGGATTAAAAGAGAATAAAGGTTGAATCAGATAATAAAACTATACTATATAACATGACTTATGCTAATGAGAACTTATGACTAGATCAGTGGAACATGATATCATAAATTTTGCAGGATGGCTGATCTAAGTGAGCATTAAGCTAGGATTACAAGACGGTAAGATCAAGATGGATATAATGGGGTTTGTCTCATTTAAATCCTCTTCACTTCTCTAAGAGGAAGATGAGTGAGGCGATTTGAAATTGAGGACGTTCAGGCATTTAAATTATGAATTTAATTTTTGTTGGAGTCGGATTGTTTATCCTATACCGTATTCTACCTATTCAGCATGTGAATTTTAACAATTGGAAGCAAAAATAAAGGAACAGTGAAAGATGCTTCAATATTGAATGAAACATTTCGCAAAAAATATTTTTATTTGCAAATTAAACAATAACCTAATCTATAAGAATTCGATAATATCAGCTTATTGATTTAGTTTTAGTTATTTAAATTATCCTATAATAATTTATATTATGCATCGAGTATTCAGTCCTATGCATATATGATTATGCGCTTATATTAAATACGTTACTATAATTTATAGATTTGAACGAATACAGTAAAGATTATTTATTTTATAAATTTACGTATTGATATTTAAGATTTCTTCTTATGTGAATGATTAATTATCAACGTTTAACATGAATTGTTAAGATCAAAACATTAATGCTTTAATTCATTTTTCTTCTGTTAACAACTTTATCCACATGGCTCGAAAATATATATCTGTAAAGTAGAACTTTAATAATCCATTCTTATTTTATTTCGACATTAAAATTAGCTGCATATACAGTATGCTTCCCAATCGATTAAATTGCTAAATTATTTTCTAAAAATATAATGATATGTAAGAATATGTAAAATTAAGCAGGCTTATTGAATTCTAATTAATTAAACAATGATTATATTTTTTGGTCACATTTTCAAAAGTCACATAAATATTTTAATCATCATGTAAAGAAGTTGTATTTTATGACCATATTTTAATTATAAGAGTATAGTCAATTGTAATTAGGTATTTTTCCTAGAAACGTAAACTCTATAATTTAACAAATTTTCCTTGTAGGTATCGAACATTAGATGTAAACATTTTACAACTTTACAGCAAGTATATAATACAGACACTATATTTCACGCCAGATTAAATGGTTTATTTTGAACAAACAATGATAATAAATGCTTTATCGATAATTGAACAGGACAACGTAATTGTAAAAGCATCGGACAAAGCGATATGCGTAATCCACTGTGAAACCAGAATAGGAGCAGTATAAGTAACTTAAAACACTTACAAATATTCGTGTTTATTTTGTTTTGATAGTCGATTAAATTGTGTTATACAATAAAGCGTGAAATTACGTTGAACGCAATTAGTTATGTTAAAGAGGGTGGGACACTTGCCATCTACTATGCTAAATAAAATCAACAATGAATAAAGTAACCTAATAGTTTTGTTAATTAAATAAACAAGGTCTCTTGTGATTTTGTTTAAAGGCCAAGTCGTGAAAGTGTTTTTATTAATAGAAACTTGCAAGAAATGTTCTGTTTAATAGTAATTGTAAGATAAATATAAAATATGCGTATAATTCTATAAAAGCATTTTATTTAAAATATTGATTTTTTTAAATACCTTATTTTACATGAAATTTAAATGTATTTTTTCGTGTTTATTAAAATTGTTTAACTTCTTGACTAAGTCACGTATTTGGTGAATACATACTTTAATGTGGAAATTATTATTTTTGTAAATTTGAAGGAGAGTCCAGGATGTCGGTCCACATTATTGTTGAAAGAAGAAAATGCATCGGCCGACAGAACATTATTGTTAAAACCAATATTTCGGTTTCTAAGCCAAACCATTTTCAATGTAATTTTAATTAACTTGAACACTTATAAATTTTCCATTTTTATGATAACATTTCACATAAAAAGGAAAAATGTATATATCATAGAGTTTTATAGTTATTGTGTCAACATGAATTTATATTAAGATATATCTTGAATTCAGAACACAAAATTGTCGAATTAATATTGTGTTTGCATTTCTTTAATTCTAAGCAAATAGTATTTATTTGCGAGCCACATTAAATAAACAAATTTAAAATATAAAATACAAGCATTTAAAATTTCCGTTTAGTGATGTTGTAATTATATAAATATTGGTAAATAAATGTTAATATATAATTTTTAATATAAAGATTTTTTTAATATCTAGGCTATAATAAAAAATTATTCTATTATTTAAATAGATATACAACTATAACGGCCATCTAACAAAAATATAACCATCAAGTGAATGCATGGATTGAACTAATAGAATCCTATTAATAGATCCGGTTAATTAATTGAATTAATAGAATCCTTAAATATTTTGATAAATCAAAATTATTTAAAAGTAGGGACATCTATATTTAGACAAGTAAAAGGTGTTCTAATGGGTGGTAATAGTAGCCCAATTATAGCTGACTTATTTTTAAGCTTTATAGAATATGAATTTGTTCATAACTGTGTAAAAACTAAATCTAAACAATATAAATATATGAAATATATGTTTCGATACATTGATGATACATGTGTATTTAATTCTAATAATTTTTATTCAATTAGTGAACAAATTTATCCAGAAAGCCTTATTCTTAACAAAACCAATATTAATGATAAAGAAGGTGTATATCTAGATACGAACATTAAATTAACATTAACTAAAACTACTATTAATTTATATCGTAAAGATGACATATTTAAATTTACAAAAAACATATTTTTGCATGAGCATTTCTGCTCATGAGCATTTCTGCTCATGAGCAGTTCTGCAACAATTTGTAATGATATTGGCTTTCTTCAAAATCATTAAAATAATATAATCGATGCATATTTTAAACTAGGTTACTATAAAAATACCATGACACAGAAAATAGTTAAATTTATAAATCAACACAATAATATAAAAAATATATTTAAAATCATTAGCGGAAAAATTTTATGGATAATAAATTATAAATTTTATATTTTTCTGCTAATTTTCAATTTTTGCTATTTCTTATAATGGATAAGTTATAAATCAAAAATATTATTAAAATATTAAAATTACAAATCAATAAAATATTATAAAGAATTAATTTAAATTATTAAGCGAAATTTTTTATTGATAATAAATAATATACTTTGTATTAGAATAAAATACTGGATAATTACATTTCATCTGAGAAAATTCGTCGTTAGCATGTATTTTGCCTCGCTGCTATTCTAGGTCGATGAATTGTGGTAGAAACCTGATAACATAACCGTTCCTCTTGATTACATCTAATCCTTATTTTTATACATCGTCTATTCTAATCATTTCATTGTATTATATTTAACGTCATTTTATTACGTGTATATGTAATTTATGTTATTATTTGACAAATCAAAAAATTATAAAATTGAAGAACCGAAATAAATAAATTAAAGAGTGTTAATTTGTAAAAATAAATAATTATTTTTATACAAAATATTATTCCCAAATAGTAATTTTATTTATTTGGATACAAAAATTAATATTTTAAAGGTCATATAAGATAAATTTAGCAATAAGCGTGCGTTAAATAAATGTTTTAAGGAAATTTCAGATCGAAAATAACTAATATCTAAGTTTATTAATAACAATCATTTGAGTTGAGCTCAAATGTGACGTAGTTGTCGTCGATGTGAACAAAGCCGGAAATAGTGTCAATGCGTATTTACACCAATAGTGCACTGTATCAATCGCATTAACAGTTCACACGTTACCACTCAGTTTGGTGTCCAACACTCTGTTATAAAACATTACAATAAAGCGGCTCTTTTGTCTAATTAGTTCATTTTGTATTTGGGTATCTTCGATGTTTTTCAAGTACATCAAGTGCAATGACAATAAAAGGGATTTTCTGGCATGCCGACTCTGAAATGGCCACTTATAAATAAAATTTTGTTTGCGTTTTATGAGAAATGCTTATTAAATGTAACATTAATTTATGTAATTATAATTTTCAACACATAGACTTGAAACCTTACTATCGTTATTCTATTATCTATAATTTTAAAGGTCATCCGTAACTTTATATTTGGCTTAATATTTTGAAAAGTCAATTGTCTTTATTTTGATTCTTTAATTTGTTAACAATTTAATTATCGAAATAATAACGCCTTTTAATGACTTGATATAATGCCTTAAATTGTGTTCAAAAAATAATAGTAAATTCTTACTTCTTAAATAATCATTTTTTCAATAATACATTCGCTAGTCAAATTTAAATTTAGTTGATCGAAATGTTTAAATTCTTCAAAATTTGTTTTTAATAATGCAATTAAAAGTATGCGTTTATTTGAAAAATTATCAATAACTTAATATCTTATAAGTTATGAAAATTAAAGTTAAAAAGCGATAATAACTAGCACAGATTTACCCTATGGAAACGAAGTTAAAATATTTTGGCGAGCAGGTTTTTATTATTCCGTTAAAGTCACAATTTGTTTTACATTACTTTGTCTGCATTCTTAGTTTATTGCTGTTAAAATTCAAAAAATTTCTAACAATTTGAGTATTTGTAAGTAAAGGTACACGTATTAAATATCAATTTTACATTTAAGATTTAATTATCTCTTGATAATTATATCTATATCAAATTATTTTATTGTGAAACATAATTGTTTTTAATTATATTGTTTCTATGTTGTTTAATCATGTATATTTTTGTAAATTAGGTAGCAGCCTGCATCTAAATTAAATTAAAGGTTTCTTTAATAAATGACAAGAGCATCGGAAAAGTGCCAAGTACGGCGAACGAGTTACGAGGCTTGAGAAGGCGTATTTTATCCCTGTGGTCTTTGCTGCAAATGGCTGTATGAGTCCGTCCGCGTCCTTCCTTCTGAAGAGAATTGCTATGCTAATTTCTTCATGCCGTAACTTCACTTACAGCGAAAGCATCCGTTCAATTCGGACGAGGGTTGGAATCGCCCATAAAATAATTAACAAAATAAAATAATTAACATACAAAATAATTAACATACAAAGACTACAACCATCGACGACATCCATCGACGACATCCATCGACGACATCCATCGACGACATCCATCGACGACATCCATCGACGACATCCATCGACGACATCCATCGACGACATCCATCGACGACATCCATCGACGACATCCATCGACGACATCCATCGACGACATCCATCGACGACATCCATCGACGACATCCATCGACGACATCCATCGACGACATCCATCGACGACATCCATCGACGACATCCATCGACGACATCCATCGACGACATCCATCGACGACATCCATCGACGACATCCATCGACGACATCCATCGACGACATCCATCGACGACATCCATCGACGACATCCATCGACGACATCCATCGACGACATCCATCGACGACATCCATCGACGACATCCATCGACGACATCCATCGACGACATCCATCGACGACATCCATCGACGACATCCATCGACGACATCCATCGACGACATCCATCGACGACCATCGACGACTGGTTAAAAAGATGTTGGTTATAAAGACTTACAATTAAACGACAACGACTCAATTCCGACCAAACTTGCGGAGGGTTGTAGTCTCTGAACAAAAACATTTTCTTGTCGATTTAAGATGGTTTTAGTACGCACTCTTTACTAGTTTAAATATATAATCTTACGCATACCTAAAGGTATTCCTGCGTCCACTATCAAATGCTGCAACTGCAACATAAATGCAGCTAAGTGCTTGAGATGTAGTTGTGCTAAAGCAGGCAGACAGTGTATAAATTGCGCAGCTCCAAATTGTTGTCTATCAACCCCTAATATTCCTTTAGCAGTAGGCAACATTAGGCGACCGTTGGTGACGATCGATCCTATCTCCAATAAATCGCAATCGTGCCAGCATTCGAATGGCCTAATAGATTCCAGTATGAATGATCCTAAGCAGGTTTCCACCCATAGAAATCAACTATCTCCGCAGGACATTTACGAAAAAGTTATTTTACGGCGACCAAATCTATTCTTTATACCTAAATGTAATGCCAGCAATGATTTTGTTGGGTTAATTGCCGATCTAGTAGAACATTTTGATGAGAGCACAGCGGATGGCACTCCATCTTTGACAGTACTTACTGTTATTTGTCAGTTGCTCCTACAGAAAATGAATTCAAAAAAGGTATCATTGTTGAGAAAAACACTCGAAAGGAGGATAAGTTTATGGATAAATTCTCAGTATACTGACCTTTTCTACGAAACACAATATTTACAAGGGATATAATGTGTACGTTCCAACAATCGTTGTATCGATATTATTAAAGCGGTTCCAAAATTTGTGAAAAATTGTATGCTGAGACAAGCAGCTAATATTCTTAATACAGGAATGAATAATCGGGGTACCGTGATTAGCTTAGATAGTGAAATAGATGATTTGACTGTGCGAGATAAATTGCATGAGTTACATCCACCGCGCGGTCCTTTAATTTCGAGTGAAATCATTTAATTCCCTCTTGAAGGATGCGCTACTAATTACAGTGTGAAAGTTTTAAATATGAGTGGAGAGGATGTTATTAAGGTCTCTAAAACGTTCCAGGGATCGGCAGGGCCATCCAGAGTAAATGCTAAAATGTGGAAATGCTTTCTTAATAACTTTGGTTATGAATCAAAAAGACTTGCAGATAACGTGGCTACAATGACTATAAAGATTGCAACCGAAGAAATACACCCCTCCTTTTTAGGAGCGCTAACCGCGTCGCGCTTAATCCCGTTAGATAAAAATCCCGGTGTCAGACCGATTGGTATAGGAGAGGTATTGCGTCGTATTACAGTAAAGCTAATTAATCGAATTATTCAAAGTAATCTTATGTCTGTTTCTGGAATGGAACAAATGTATGCAGGGCAAAGGTGTGAAGCGGAATTTGTAGTGCATTCCGTGAGAAGATTATTTAATGAATCAACAGAGGTGGCTGTATTAAGTATAGATGCCAAAAATTCGTTTAATTTTGTAAATCGGCAATTAGCATTAAAAATATAGATCAGGTTTGTCCATCTATGTCGCAAATATTACGAAATGAGTACTTAAAGCCATCTTGCTTATGCGTTGATCGTGAGTTAGTCTATTCTACCGAAGGGTTCACCCAAGGTGACCCTCTAGCAATGTAGGCTTTTGCAGCTGCTACCTTACCACTTATTCGAAAAATAAAAGAAGCCATACCTGGAATTCATCAGCGATGGTATGCCGATGACGCATACTTTGTAGGAACAATACCCCAGTTGAGTTTAGCGTGGAAAATTTTGATCGCATCTGGACCGAATTTTGGGTACTATGTAAATCCCGCAAAGTGTAACTTACTAGTACATGAGAACTTTAATACAGAGGAAATGCTCTTATTCGAATCTCATAAAGTTAATGTTAAGACCGACGGGATTCGCTTACTAGGGAGTTGGGTTGGCACCGAAGCGTACATGGTATCAAAGGTAGAGCACATGATTAGTGGCTGGTGCCTCATCTTAAAAAAATTGTGCCTCATAGCTGATACAGATTCTCATGTAGCTTACTGCCTTCTCACAAAGTCACTTAAATTTAAATGGTCGTTTATACATAGAACGTGTACCATCGAATTTGTACGAGCCTTTAAAATTGATAATGGAGAATAAATTAATCCTTAAGATATTGCATGTGATTAATTTAAGCGTATTTATATCACGTATCTACTCACTACCTACCAGATTAGGAGGATTAGGTGTAGATGATCCCGTGGTAAACTCGACTGATCACTATTTAAATTCTATAAAAATGTGTGAACCCTTTCAACTTGACTTACCGATAAATGAGGTAATAAACATTCAGAAGGTAACTTCGGGTCAAATAGAACGAGAAAATAAAGAGATACTTGAAAATACGAAAAATCAAATAGTTGATATATTAGACACTACGTCAAAGCAAATAATGGAAAACAATTCGATCGTAGGGGCATCTGCGTGGCTTACAACAAAACTATATGCCCGCGATTCTTGCTATCTTAACCACAAAGATTTTCAGTACGCGATTACGGTTTGCTATGGTTGGACACCTCAAAATACTAGGAGTATTTGTGCATGTGGATGCCCTTGTAGTACACAACATGTGTTATCCTGCAAAGTGGGGGCGTCCCTATTGTAACGCACAATGTCGTGCGAGATTTTATGGCAGATATAGTGAGGGAAGCATGAGGAAGAGTCGAAGTTGAGTGCGTACTTCAACCAGTTCCTGACTCAGTCACATTCGAAAATTCTAGCACAACACGAGATCACTCAGCGAGACTCGATTTATCATCCACAGGAACCAGCGGAATTATGATGGAGCGATCGTTCTACGACATATGTGTATTTAATAACCATGCACCGTCATACTCTCTTGGTCCTTCAAGTGCTTTCACGTATCACGAAACACGCAAAAAACGCAAATGATGCGGAGCGAATACATGGGATAGACGGTGGAATATTTACCCCGTTAATATTTTCAACTTGCGGTGGAATAGGACCAAAGGCCAGTACCACTTTAAAACAACTATCAAGAAGAAATGCGGATAGCAATAAGGTAAGCTACAGCGACACAATCACACACATAAGAGCCCAACTATCTTTCATCATTGCAAAAGTGGCTTCATTAGCTTTTCGTGGCCACAAAATAAATTGAAGGTTACAATATTGACACTGTCTTCAAAATAGTTGTAAACTTTTGTGTTTAAAAAAATAAAAAAGTATTCATACTTTTAATTATTATTAAAAGTATATATTTGTAAAAAGATAATTTTGTAGTAACAATTATGAATAAAACTAGCAGTAGCTTCACATATAAAGCATGATTGATTTTAGAGAATTGTTACTTTTAAATTCTAAAGTAGCATCGCCGAAATTGAAATCTGAATTAACTATCCCCACATTCATTTACATCGTATTTAACCTCATTTTCATTATAATCAGGTCATAAAAGTTATTCAAAAATTAACCCATTCAAGTAAGTTAAAAGATATAAAATTGTATTTATAAAATCATATATATATATTTATTAATTCACGATTAATTTTTCTGACAGCATCAAATAGTATCGAATAGACAGCATCGAATAATCGAATAGTCAAGAAGTAATTCTTTGAATCAAAAAATTACATCACATTGTGAGCTAGAGATGAAAAACAATGACTATTTAGAATTACAAAGTTCAGTTGCTGTTATTTAATTGACTTAAAAATCGAACCATTTTTTATGATATTTGATATATCATCGCATAGGGTAATGATATTCTTCGACTGCATGGTGGGGGGGCATACATTTTAGTGAATAAAATGACCAGCAATAATTATCACTTAGGTATCAATCTGATAAGAAACTAGAGCACTTACCCTTTTGCCATCTTACATTGTTTATTCAATTATAATAAGAATACTATTTGTGGAACAGAAATGCTAAACATTTAGCATTTTAAATGACTTTCTATAAATTGTAAATGTAAGTTTGCTGCTAACTAGTCCGATGCAAACACATTCATTTCACAAGGGAGATCAAATCATGTATATATCGAAATAATTTTTGTAAACAGATATGAATTATTAATTAGAAAGTAGTCAGAACCAATAAAAATAAATTATAAATGTAATCAAAATCACATATAAAAATTAACTTGTAATTTAAATATTAAATTTTTTTAATAAATTGTAAAACAATTAACGAAGATGTTTGTGTTTGATCTTAAGAAACAAAATCTAAAGGGAAAAGATGTTCAAGGATTAGAATGACAGTTAACACCAAATATAGTTTATAATTATAAGATACCAATAATCTGCATATTCAATACAAAAATTTTAAATAGAATTATGTTACTTTTTTAATAAATACGTATTTTATTATTATTTAATAATAAAATTATATAATTTTGAATTCAATTTTGATGTAAGAGTAAGTTTTCATTGAGGAATAATGTTCGGCCATAGAGAAATAAGTTCCGAAACTTAGCTATTCCTCCTGATGACCAATTCGACACAAGATAGATAAAAACAAAAAGATATTTATCTTTAATACGAGCGAAATTTAAAATTATATTGTATTTATTTTAATGAAATAAAAATAAAATACATAAATAAGATTAATAAATACGTACTATGTATAGCTTAAATACCTGAACTTGCAAATTAACTGATTACAATATAATTGTGAATTATTTCGCCATTAAAACTTACAAAATTGGATTCGTAAGCTGAACTTGAAACCTGGGTTACAAAACTAGATTCCAAAACTCTTCGGATACAAAGTTGATTCAGAATAAAAAATTAAGGCTGGATGTGGGAAATAAAACAACAACAATAATAAAGCCAGGATAGGAATTTATATATAATTACAAATAATTCTAACAAATGCCGGTACTCAACTCTCGGATGAGCACCATGCAAAGTCAATAAATATAAATATTATTGGAGCCTGCCCAGGGATCGCAAGGCTATACGGCACCATACCGAATCACTTTTGTGATCGCCTTACTTGAAAGTCTTGTAATAATCATCCTTGGGATGAACCATTCTAAAATGTGTTAGAGGATCCCTGAACACGCTTAAAATCAGGACATACTGATGAAGCTTAATAAGCAGAAACCGGTCTAGGGATTTGATTGATGATGAACTTGATGGTTTCCAATACCCAGCTATGTCCGTTTTACCCGTCTACTTATTAGTAACAACTATAATGCCGTATCGCTCTGAGATCGGGGGCATGCTGCGGCAATAATATTTATACATTATAATGCCGAATCACTTTTGTGAGTACCTGTGAAATTGAAGGTCTTGTAATAATAATCCTTGTGATGAACCTTTTAAAACGGCGGTGGAGAACCTTAAACACTCTTAAAATCTGGATCCTACTGATGTGTGGACCTTCTGGTTATTCTTTATATAAGACAAAAATGCGTATCCGTTGATTACGAGGGCACTGAATTTCTCTCAGGATTTTAAAATAAATACATTATTTTACTTGTTATTAATGCGAAAAATCGCTTGAAAGTGCGGTCCAAGAGCTAAAACTGGCTACGATTGATTTTAAATCCGTATTTGCTGCTAAATAACTTGACTTCGATCATTAGCTCCATCAGTTTTATTTGTTTTCGATTGATATATATATAAGTTTTTTCAATATTATACTTGCTTTTGGCATAATATTTAATTATGCATATAATATAATGAAACCTTGCATATAATATAATGACAATATTTATTATTATGTTACACCGCAATGGTTACCCACAAATGGATTCAAAATAAAAAATACATTTAGAAAAGGTTTTGTAATTTTGGTTCAAGAAGGTTTTTGCATTTTTAACGGAATTATTATTTTCTTTATATCGCTCTCTCGACAAGAAAGTCAAATCTGAGCAGTTGAGTTGCGCAAGACTTACCGGAAGAATCGTTCCATGTGTGACATGTCACCGGGAAATTTCGTTTAGAACGGAGAGCTCGTAGGCATGTAAACGAAGAACGGGCGATGGCGAAATCAATGCGATGTTTTAAGCGCACTAACGTGTCGGGGTAGGTTATTTGACTTTTCCAAGCCACACTTGATGCGATTGTTTTCATAGTATACAGTACGTGGACCAATGCTCTCTGATGTTGAGAACACAAGCGGTTTTAATCACAGAGAAACCCGAACCATAACAGTCACATAGGGTTCGCTAACTCTTATACTCAATCGAACATGCATGCAGATGGTAAACAATTCCGATACCGCCAAGCTTTGATGGGGGATGTTAATATGGTGAACCATTCGTCATTTAGATCATGCCCAGTCAATATAAGAAGAAATCGATCGTATATCATTCCGCTCAGACTCAACAACCAGGACGCTGTATATTCATTTGCTCGCATCAAGTGCGTCCATTTCCATTGATTAGAGTTGAATAGACAAGCATATGCGTTTAAGGGTTCATTTTAGCATCTGTTAATAGGTAAATAAGAGTCATCCAGTAGCTTGCCGCTGCTTCATTAGATGGAGCAATAAAATCATCAGATCCAATTGAGATGCCTAAGATCTTAATACCCGCTGAATTCCTTGAAACATCCCCAATCTCTACATCGGACATGCCATCATCTGAATGAATTAAAATCTGAGTTTATGAGCTATTTTTGAGTATCCATAATATAAAACGCATTTGACGCATCTACTGCCATCAAACAGTTACTATCATTTGGCTTAAAGATTCTCCGTAACGAATGAACTGCAAACCCAATTCCACCAGGTTGGGACGCGGTAAGTTGAACATTTCCGGCAACATCTTGCAAATCATTGCGAATAATTTATAACAACGCTTCGCATATTATGCGCCTTGCAGCATCGCAAATTCCAAGAAGGCGAACTCCATGCCTGCTTCTTTTGAACTGTACAAGACTACAGCAGTAAATACCTCAAGTACTATAGCGGTTTACGTTTTAGTTGTTTTTCGGATTCCGAAATCTGCCGAAGATGCAGCAATATTGTGAGACAGCAATCCGAAACTGGTAAGCAAATGTCTCCAGATCAAAGAATTGAGTTCGAATGTTCCTGCATTACCTCTTGCCCTCTTGTAAGCGCGAATTAAATAATCCTAATTTATCGCATTTAATCGCACAGAAGATGTTGACCCGATCTAGGGAAAAGCGTTGTAATCAGGGCGCTATCTGGCGGTAGCACTGGTGCGGGATGCATATTGCTAAGGAACTGATGGACAGCCATACCGTTCACAAAAGTACTTAGGTTCACCACACCTGACAAGTTCTTATTCTCAAGGACATCAGCTGCTGCTAATATTTTACCTCGGGACATTAAGCTGATATATTCCTTCTTCCAATCTCTGTTTTCTTGCATCATCTAGCGTTGCTTCAGCTCACGCAGCAAGAATAGAGCTTCGTCAAATAAATCAACTACTCTGTCTCGCTGCAATGGGTTTAACCTACGTTCGAGAGTTTTGCGGATGGTCGATATTTTACTTAATTTTCTGAAGGACACACTGCCCAAATATAGTTGCAAATTTAAGCACATTAGCTTCACCTGCGTTGCCATCAGCGACCTCTCGATAGAACGATGTAGGATGGTCACGAATGAGTTACTCTCTGGGCATATTAGTAAAAACATAAGATTGGGTTTCCACTGAATGACGCTCGAATATATATCCTCGACTGATGGTTGATGTAAAGACCCAATGAATAATCCGTTAAATTTGTGAGTATAACGTTTGTGCTTCGTCATTCCTCTCTGAACAAGGATTGATGTCAGTCCGTTCGTCTACATTACAATGTTCTAAACTCTCCGTGTACAGATTTTCGCTGAGCAGTTAAGACATAGTATTCCATTTCTTGCGCAGCTGTATCCTTCACATTTGGCTGCAACGAAATGCTGCAGTTGTAGCATTTCGGTATTGAAGTTGGTTTTTATCTCGGCATGGACGTGATATGCTCAAATGAGAGTACGTTTCAGGGTTTAAAAACGTCCGATGCCTTTAGACTTTATTACCGTCTGTTTGTACTCGCTAGTTTATACTAGTCGGTATGTATAATAGTATAATTATGTTGTAGTATAATCTCTATGTATGTAACATAGTATGTATATTCTCTCGGTGTTTAATCTTTTGTTTATATTATCTTGTAAGTATAATCTTATATACAAGACAATTTTTAACCAATATAATTTTATCAATATAAATATTAATATATTTATGAATATTTATACAATTAATATTTAATATTTTTTTAAATAATATTGACTATAAATATTCATCACGTTTAATTGACACAATTTAATATGTTATTATTTATTTTTATTTAATAGAGCAAATTAAAATGGTAAATAATTTTATTAAAATTTAAATAATTTTATTTATTTACTTTAATTTAAAATTTAATTTAATAACTGAGAGGTTATGGCAAATGAAAATTTTATTTATTTGCAACAGAACAATTATCTTATAAAATTTGTTTTATTTAATTTATTTAAATAAATTTTAAATGCTATTTAAATAAATTAAATTTTATTAAAATTTTCTGAATAAACTAATTTTTATCAGAGTTGTGAAGTTCATAATTTTTTAATTAAATTATGTGATGTTTATCGTCAAAACAAACAATTTTTCCCAATGGTTATTCACTATAATATTTGACATGTCAATTTTTGTGGATTTTGATAAAAATATCAAAAAATTCTAAAAGTGATACTGGAATTATTTAAATCTATAATTCAGCACAAATGTTTAATCGTCTAATGCAAATTTAAACGGTCAAAAAAATTAAAAATTAAAGTTAAAATTTTTTAATTTTAATTTTTTAAATAATTTGTTTCAAATAAACTGATATCGGTTATGACAAATATTCTGCGTTAAACGTTCCAATTCCTATATCCGATAAATTTTCAAGATTACCTCTCACTCATATCAGTCGTAAACAGAACTAATATTTTGCGTATATAAACTGCAATTCTGGATTTGACTAAGCGGATCATCCCTGCAGAGTATTCGCGTTGAAGGGTACTCGCCACTGTGCTTAAAGTACACAGCTAATTAAATCGTTATTTTTAAAATTGTCGATTTTTGTATTGACATTGATTGATATCTATGAATGTCGAATCGTGTGCGCTATTGTCGGAATAATGATATCTAGAATTATACAGATATAATATACTCCTTCACTGTTATCACTGCCGAAATCTACGATTGCTTTCTTACTGCTCCCACTGAGCACTAGTAATTACCAGTTATAATTTTACAAAACTAGCTGTGATTGTATTTCAAGCAATCATTTTGCACGTAATTATATGTTTGATGGTATTGTGTGAATTGGAAAAGCTGTAGTATTATTCTCTGTGTTTTCGCTTCAAATCGCTTTACTGCGACATCTAATTTAGTAAGTGTATAAGTGACGTTGTTGGATACAAGCCGATTTTTCAACCTATAATATTGTAGAACAATGATTTATTAAAAACTTTACATTATTTCACTTGACCTGATTTATTGAAAACTTGACATGATTTCACGAATTTGTATACGTTTTTTATCAACTTGAAAACAAATTTATTATGAATTGTAAATAAACAAATGAATAAACAAAACTAATGGAAATTAGTTCATCTTTGGGATAAAAAATAGTATTTTATTTATCATGTTCAAAATAAAATAAATTAAAATTAACGAATAAATGAATAATTAAAATAAAATTAACGAATTTACTTTGTCGTAAATTTTTGCTGAACATAAATATTCACTTTGATAAAAATTCACTTTGAGAATGAAAAAGTAAACAAACAGAATTAGTATTAAATAAACTTTGGATAATAAAGTCACCTGAACGACTTTAATCTTTTATAGTGACGGACTTTTGTTTGCATTAACATTTGTAATTACTAATGTGGTCATTTCATTTTAAAATATGGATCAAAAAATGGTTTAAAATTTATTTGAAGATGTTTTTACGTCGTTAAAAATTGAATAGAATATAAAAATAGTTTTTCTTTATACAGAATTCATAATATTCTAAAAATAGAATATAAAAAACGCTTTTATTTTACTTAAACATTACATATCAAAATAATATTATACAGTCATTGGAATAATAATCTATTAAGCATCATTTTCGATAAGCTGATTTTTCTATAAAATATAATAAAATTTAAAAAGATAAAAAAATTATTAAAAATCATAAACATTTATGAAGAATTTAGCAAATTTTGTGAGGAATTCAGAAAATTGGTGTTTTCTGAGAATTTTTTGATTTTATTTGAGATTTCCAATCATAAACTAATTTTATCTTTATTTAATTAAAGGCGTGACCATCTTTAAGTCACTTAGCTTACATAGGTTATAGGAACAATAGCTCAATAATGAACGTTACACAATCAATAAACAATTGACCACGCCATGGGCGTGGTTTTAAATTCAGATTGTTAATCCAATGACTGCAATAAGTGACGCAATTTAAATCAATTAATGAAGATAAAAACTAGAATTTACTCCTATTTACCCTAAAGTTAAAATGCAGTTTATATTTTAAAATATAAACTGCATGATTGCATCATTCGAGGACCTTAACTAACCAACACCAAGTTATGGATAACATTTCTAGAGCAGTACTCGTGATTATATGAAAACTTGATTACTTACTGAACTAAACTGGGGGGAGGTCAAATATGATGGGTTCAATTATTAATTTCGTGAAGTAATATGATAATTTAACATAATTTTAAATATAATTAATATGATAATTATACACATATATAGAGTTCAATGATGTGCTTCCTGACAAAATCAAAAAAAAATTGATCATAAAATGCTAACAAAATGTATAAAAAATCAATTTGTTACAGAAAACTCATCAAGTGACTTGTCTTTATTGAACATTTCGATATTTACAAATTTTATTATTAAATTATTATTTTCACTATATTTCATTATCAGAAATTCAGGTTCGAGTTTAATTTTTTTCATCGAAAATTGACTATTCCGTAATGACGATACAACAAATACCAAAATACAAACCAATCAATTCACTCGTCGATAAATTCTTAAATCATATTAAAATAATCGAAATGTAATTTCCTATAATAGAATAATTAAAATTTTAATTATTAAATTGAAGATATGTTGGTTTTTCTGATTTTTAAATTGAAAAGCCATGAATGAAAACAATGAATGCCAGCAAATGAAAATATCTGTAATATTTCGACAGAACATATCTTTCATCATCAGTTGGCTTTAATCAGATTAAAGCCAACTGATAACAAATAACTGGTGATGCCAAATTTGTTCTGTCGAGATATTGAAGATATTTTCAATCGTTAGGTATGAATTTTCAATAAAATATGTCAACATAAAATTTAAAGTTACAAATTTTACGTTGACTTTTATCGATTTAATCAGTTTTTTAAAACGTTGAGTTTACACAATAATACATGTAAAATATGTAGAATATTTATAATTTCATATTTAAATAATTTTTATTCAATCATTTTTACGCAAATAATTAAAAAATAACAAAGCATCAAAACAGTTAAATTTTATAATTTTATTAATTGTTTATTATTTTTATTGGTCAATTGTGTAAAACAATAAAGAAAAATAAAGAAACTAATTATATTACTAACGAAATTTCAATAAAGTGCAACAAAAGTTGTTACTGTACTATAGTAACATAAAAATATAAGATAAAGATATCTAATATTATCTAATATCTATTATTAGCTAATATACGCTATATAAGCTATTAATACATAATATATTTATTGTATCTTGGTGTCACAATATTGTGATACAGAAGCGATATTTATCAAAGAAATGAACCCTACTATCAATCGCAAAGATGAAGGATTCGTAATTAAACTTACAATTTAATGTAATTTGTATTCTTTATTTTACAGATGTCTCAAAATATGATTCAGATTTCGCTTCAATTTCGAAAAATATCAACAGTATCCTGTAAGTTATTTTTTGGCTTACTATTAGCTCAAAAATGGAACAGATAAAATGTAATGATCTAACATTATATGACACTTAAAAGCATGATGTCTACGGTTTAAATATCCGTAGACATTTATTAAGATATAAATGTTACAGTTAAACTTATTTTCAAAACGTACAAAAATAAAGAGGGTTCGGCGTCTACTATTGATATGCTAGTGATCTATTTGATGGGTTGTTGGGATTTATCTTGCTGCTCCTCGTCATGTCTTCGAAGGTGCTTACGTAAGCTACTGGGATGAGTATACGTCTTACCACAACCTTCGATAGAACACTGAAATGGCTTATTTTCACTATGTACATGAAAATGTTTCTTCCTGTCACTGCTATTGGCAAATCGTTTATCACACTTTGGACATTGAAATGGCTTTTCACCTTAATATGGCAAATATTGTAAATATTTATAAAACAAATCACTACATTCGGATGAATCGTCCGAAATGGAATAGTCAATTTATCTAGGCAACTAACTGAGTAAAACAAATAAATTGATGAATTTATTTGATAAATGAATTTATTTAAGAGATGAATTGACTGATAAATAACAAACGTTGTAATAATTAGTTATCCAAATTATTTTTTCTAAGTTAAATAAAATCATATTACTTCTAGTTAGTATATAAGTAATATTATTTAATATTAGATCAGCTAACTAAGTCTACGTATTTTATATTATTTATTAATTTAAAACAATGAGAAATAAAATTTAAATAATTAAATAATAAATAAATGTTATATAAGATTATGTAATAATATCATGATGCTAATCATATTTGATTATGCTATCAAATTGGCATATCAAATATGAGGAATATGAGGCGAAATTTGATAACATAGCAGTTCTTCCTGATGACATTTACTCCTTATTAAAATATATCTTATTGTAAATAAGGATTGCAATAAAAATATATTGATATAATCAGATTAGTTAGCTGACTCTACGTACTATTTAATATTTGATAATATAATATAATATTAATATTATATTAATATAATATAACGATAAATAAAATTAAAATAATAAAATAATAAATAATTATAAATAATAAATAATTGTTATATAACATTTTATGTAAGTTATATCAAATTAGAATAAAAAAATGAAATTTAAAATAAAGCAAATTTTTATACAATCAATATTTACATCAAGTTAACATTTAAAATTGAAATTTAAAATAAAAATCAATTTTGATGAATTGACTAATAAATAACAGACGATGTATCAAAATAAAGATTAGATGTTATCAGGAGGAAGTACTACGTTATCAGGTTTCAGCTTCTATTCCTCGACCTAACATAACAGTGGAGATAAATACTCTCTAATGACGTATTTCCTCTGATGAAATTTGATCATAAAGTATTTTATTCTAATACAAAACATATTATTTATTATTCATCCATAAAACTTTTCTACAAAAGAGTTTAAATTTATTTTTAATAATATATTGTTGATTTATATATTTTACTATTTTCTGCTTGACGTTATTTTTATAGTAACCTAGTTTAAAATATGTATCTATTAAATTATTTAAATGATTTTGAAGAAAGCCAATATCATTACATAAGTCACGTCGCCGCTTGCCGAGAGTATGGTTCCGAGGTACTTGAACCGGTACCTCGGAATATATATGTATCTATTAAATTATTTAAATATATATGTTACTAGTAATATATGTGTTACTATTTATAGTAACATATATTAAATCATAATGTATGCAATTACAACATGTTACTAGCAATATATATGTTACTGAGATGAAAACGTTATAGTTCCTATTCCTAAAAGGAATAGGAACTATATTTAAATTATAAATTTATATAATTTAAAATATATAAATTAATATAATAATTAAACAGTTATAGACAGTTATGAACAAATTCATATTCAATAAAGCTTAAAAACAAGTCAGCTATAATTGGGCTACTATTACTTCACATTAGAACACATTTTACTTGTCTAAATATAGAGATGTTCCTACTTTTAAATAATTTTGATTAATCAAAATATTTAAGAATGATAAAGAAGGTGTATATCTAGATATGAACATTAAATTAACATTAACTAAAACTACTATTAATTTATATCGTAAAGATGACATATTTAAATTTACAAGAAACATATTTTTGCATGAGCATTTATGCATACCATATAATATAAAATATAATACATTAAATAATGAAATTTTAAGAATTGCAACAATATGTAATGATATTAGCTTTCTTTAAAATCATTTAAATAATTTAATAGATACATATTTTAAACTAGGTTACTATAAAAATAACATCAAGCAGAAAATAGTAAAATATATAAATCAACACAATAATATAAAGAATAAATTTAAACTCTTAAGTGGCAAATTTTTATGGATGGATAATAAATAATATACTTTGTATTAGAATAATATACTAGATAGTTATTTCAGAGGAAATACATCATTAGCATGTATTTGGCCCCGCTGCTATGTTGGGTAGAGGAGTTAGGGGCCGAAACCTGATAGCATAGCAGTTCCTCCTGATGACCTCTAATTCTTATTCTGATACAACGTCTGTTATTTATTAGTCAATTCATAAAAATTGACTTTTATTTAAATTTCAATTTTTTATTTTAACTTGATTTAAATTATAGAAAATCTAAAAACAATTATTAATTTTATTATTTAATTATTAAATTTTGATTTAGCATTATTATGTTTTGTTTATTTTATAATTATATAACAATACGTAGACTCAGTTAGCTGATTTAATCTATTAATTCAATTTTATAGTTATTATAATAACTATAATCCGAGATATGTATATCTTTTTCCGAATATAAGTAGTTTTTTTATGTATCTTTTAAATTATTTAAATGATTTTGAAGAAAGCCAATATCATTACATATTGTTGCAATTCTTAAAATTTCATTATTTAATGTATTATATTTTATATTATATGGTATGCATGAATGCTCATGCAAAAATATGTTTCTCGTAAATTTAAATATGTCATCTTTACGATATAAATTAAAAGTACTTTTAATTGATGTTAATTTAATGTTCATATCTAGATATACACCTTCTTTATCATTAATATTGGTTTTGTTAAGAATAAGGCTTTCTGGATAAATGTGCTCACTAATTGAATAAAAATTATTAGAATTAAATACACATATATCATCAATGTATCGAAACATATATTTCATATATTTATATTGTTTAGATTTAGTTTTTACACAGTTATGAACAAATTCATATTCTATAAAGCTTAAAAACAAGTCAGCTATAATTGGGCTACTATTACCACCCATTGGAACACCTTTTACTTGTCTAAATATAGATGTCGCTACTTTTAAATAATTTTGATTTATCAAAATATTTAAGGATTCTTAAGAATTAATAATATTTATTCCTAGAAAAATACAATGTATATATGTATGTAATATGTATGTTATATACATTACTGATTGATTATATAAACGTCACTGATAATTTTAAAAAAATAATAAACACGTTTAACACAAATAAGAACGAATATCCCATTATATCAAACATAGATTAAATAGATTAAACATTTGGCCTCAGGTTGAGATCTGAATAAATTAAGATTTTGGTTTATCTAAATTTATAGGTGAAGTTTAATCATAATTGAAATAAGGTTTCTTGTTTTTACGTTAGAAACGTTAGTGACTATTGCACTCTTCGAATTTTATAATTCCAATCCAAAGCGGAAAGTGAAGCTCTGAAATAGTTTCATCTTCGTTATCATTTGGCTAATGCGACTAAGAATCCTGAGTTAGAATTTCTCAATTTGCGCAATTTGAGACGATACAGTTGATGTCCGGTTTTATATTCCAGCAACGGCAATATAGTTTGTCTAAATGACTCATTCGAAAAATTACTCATGTAATATTAAAAATAAAAATATGTATAATATTAATAATTTTTTGCTCATAAAATATTTTTGAAAAAATACAATTTTTTTTCGAAAAATTGAAATTTAATGGTATAAAAGTATATTTAATTTTGATTGAAATTTTGTGTTTGAAAAATTTACATTTTGATACACAAAGATTACTATTATTGAATTTTGAAAAATTAAGACAAGGTAAAACGTATTACATAAATTGTTAAATAATTAAATTAATAATTTAATTGATTGTCTAAAAAAGTTTAATTTAGCATATACTTTTTGATGGCAATTGATCTGCATTAGTTTATGTTGATAAACTTAAGCTAATGATGTTTATTCGAATGAAGAACACTAACGTTTTAAAATCTAAGAGATAACATATCAACACATTTAAAATTATAATTTCAATATAAAAAAATTTACCTGTGTGTACTCTTGTGTGAATTTTCAAGTTTTCCGATCTAGCGAAAAGTTTTCGACATGGTGGAAAATCACATTGAAAAGGTCTTTCTCCTGTATGTACTCGTAAATGATTTACAAGCTTATACTTGGCCTTGAATGGGTGATGGTTTCTAGAGCAGCCGATCCACTGACAAATGTGTTTACACGAACTTCCGTTTCCAAGGTGATCGTTAGACAGATGAGATGCTATAAGAAAAATATATGCGGTTTAAGATAAGAAAACTATTAAATTATATAAATTATTTATTTACGATACGTTTACAAAATTAATCACAGCTAAGCTGAGTGTTAGATCTTGGCCTAACGAAGTTTAAGATATTTTGGATATTTAGATATTTTTATATTTATCAATGTTTTATTATTTATGTATTAAAAATAATTATTAAATATTTTTTCAATTAAATAAAAATATTTTAATTTATTCATTCTAATTCGATTCTTTTTAATTGTATTAAATTTTATCTTATTTTATTTAGATAATATATTTTATTTATCTAATTTTACAATTTCTAGTAATATTAGTTCGAAGTTAAAAATAACATATATTTTATTTATTTTTTATATAAATATATCAGTAATAAAATATTAAAATCAAATGTGTTTCAGTGATGCGTAGCTTGGCATTTTAAAAAAGCAATTGTAATATGTTAGTTGCAGTTTGTAAGATTTAGGTTTAAATTTGGAAACAAATTAGCCTAATAAAAATTAATATTTAATATTAATATTTTAAATGGCTAAATTAATATTTCTAATTAACAATTTAATTATGAACGATTTACATTAAAAATGTAAAATACCTTTAGTGTATAAAATTTGTATTCGTGCGAGTTTATTACAATTATTACATTTTTCAATAAGTTTTAAATATTTAAAAGTTTATGAGAATCTCGCAGATCAATTGTGCTATGTTAATAGGAAATTTAATAATAAATTTGATAATAATCCTTATGCGTCACCTCCAAGTAAATATGCATGCAATGATATTTACATTTTTGTATGCAGATATTGAATTACATCATTACATTAGGTTGCGATTAGTTTGATATTTTATATCCGATTATGTAAGCAATTTCGTAATGATTTTGTTATTTACAAATTTTCATTATAAAGCAGATAAAATTAAGAAAAATTAAAAGCAGATATAAAGCAGATATAAAGCAGATATAAAGCAGTTAAAAATTTGTTGGTAATAAAGTAATTGTTTTATTACTAATATCATTGTAATACATAAAATAATTAAATTTGATAATAATCCTTATGCCTCACCTCCAAGTAAATATGAATGCAACAATATTTACATTTTTTGTATGAAGATATTGAATTAAATTAGTTATTTAATGATAATTTGATATCAAATTGTTATTTTACTTACAGAATTTTAGATTTTTAAACGAAATTAATTTTATTTAATATCAAAATCATTAATTATGAAGCTAATTTTTTTAAATTAATCATAATTAAACCTAAATCTCTAATTTTTGTTCGAAATTTTTATTTCGAATAAAAAAAATTAAAATTATATTTATCTTAAATAAGCGGACCCCACCAAACGGGATAGATGCCAAGAAGATATTTATCTTAAATAAAAACCTTCAATAAAAAATTAGTACACTGAAGTGCATCGATTTTGAATTAACTTTAAAAATCAATATTTGCAAATCAATATTGTAAAGAATATTTGCATTTAATATTTGTATTAAATTTTATAGTATTTTAGTCATATGTTTATAGTTTAGTCATATTTTGTATTATCGATAACGAATATAACCAAAATGACAAAATTCAATTGCAAAATGACGAAATTTTTGTAATATTTAATGTTGAAAATTAACATTTTTTTTAAATATTCTCAAATTATTAAAACCTCTTTTTACAATAAAAGGAAAAAATATTATTATAATAATATTTTAAAAAAATATTTATTTCAATAATTTCTTGGAAATTGTTGAAAATTTAACATTTTCCAATCTAATTGTGACTATAAATAACTTAATTTTATTTTTCGAGTTTAAAGTCGCCTCAATTAATTAATTTCACTTAGTCCAATTTAAAAACCTACCGAGAACTGTCACGTCATCAAAATATTTATTACAAACAAGCCCAGAGTTTTCATCTGCCCATCCACAAGTTTTAATTATTGGTCTATCATTATACACTGCTTTTCTTTTTGCCTCAGTTGGATTAAGCTCTGATTTAACGCCGCAATTGGATGATTCGTCCGGTTGCAACAATCTCTTAATACTCCGAGGCTGCTGTAACGGCCTTGTTAATCTTGTAGTGGTCCATCCATTTTGTTTTATATCTACCGTTATAGCGTTTCTACTTTCGAGCCAACAATGTTGTGTGTTTTCTGCAGATGGCTGAATCCAATTTGAATACAGCTTTACCTGCTGCACAGGAAGGCTTGCAGGGGCTTCATAGAAGCTGCAATATGATTCGCTCGTGTCGTTAATCTGCTGAGGTTGGTGATTCTGGCTATCGACGGACGGACTTACCAACAATCTACCCTGTTTGCACTCTTGCGTGTAAAATTGTTCGCAAGGATAATGCTGACATTGAATTTGTAAAGGCGTTAAATTTCTACCATCGCTTGGGAAATTGCTTAAATTTAAGCGGGGCAGTTTTACTGGATTACCATAGGGATGCTGAGTTTGAATTATAGACGAATCGTCGTTGCACGAGGAGGGAGCTGATCTGTGCCCCCTTTCAGATTCATAACTTATATTATGCTTACAATCTACCACGTAGCTTTCGTTGTTATCTAGGTTAGTGGAACCGTTTCTATGGATCAACAATGGTGGGTTCAATGTGGAATTATCAAATGGGTTATGTTGTTCATCATTCACAGTTGAATTACTCAGTAAAATATTCTGTCCCGAATTTAAGCATTGGTAGATTGTAGGTGCAATACCATTGTGGTGAGGATGGGGTAACGGCACTGAGACATGGAGTGATACTCCATAGGAATTGTGGAGCGTGGGGTCAGGATGAAGCATTGGAACTACTGAGAAGGTAGACATTCACAATAGGAAAAGCTTTTTCCAATTTTGTTAGAGCATTATCAAATGCATAGAGCGTTTTTAATATTTGCATTAATTAGGGGTTTCTAATTTTTCAATCGGTGATAAGTCTTTATGTTTTGTGATAAAATCACGAATTCTGATTCGTCAACTCCGAAACAAATATCTTAGAGCAATCAAATCTGTAGTAAACTAGCACAGCTATTACTCTCAGTGATATAGGATAATACAACAATAACTTTGTTTGCTTTATGTAATATAAAACCACTTTTGCCTGCGTATTATTGCATTAAGACAAATGTATTAAAAGGCAGTGAAGCTGTTTTGATTGCAAAGTTATTAATGTAATGATTAATGTAAGGCAATGAAATTCAGTAATTGGTAAAATATATTATTTTTAGACAAAATATTGTCGTGTTAACAACAATTTTTACCAATTACATTTAGCACATTTAGTAAAATTTGATTGGATAATCAACAACGGATTTTGTAAAGGAAAAGAGACAGTTTGATTTAATATAATCATACAATAATTCCAAAAATAATATTTAGATTCAAAATTTTTGATATTGTTATGTTAAATTTGAAAAGTTGCTTAGCATTTGCTACTATTGCTGAATTTAATAAGATCATAGCACATTAAGTATTGATCAATATTGTAATATTGAGTATAAAAATATTATTAAAAGAAAAGGAAACAAAAAACAGTTTATATTTACCATTGACATTTGTGTTTAATTATTATTAATCATTTGTGTTTAATTATTATTTAATTAATTATTTAATTATTAATTATAACCAAAACTTTTGGTTTTGGTTATAATTAGGAAAATTAAAAATTAGTAATCGATTAAAAAATTTTATTAAATTTAAATTATTTATTAAAAATTAGAATTTAATACACATTTATCATCAATGTATCGAAATTTAGTTTTTCGAAACATATTTCTAACAAGTGTGTCATATATTGACAATATATTTCATATATTGATATAGTTTAGATTTATTATTGAAACAGTTATGAACAAATTCATATTCTATAAAGGGTAAAAATATGGCAGCTATAATTGGGCTACTATTACCACCCATTGGAACACCTTTTACTTGTCTAAATATAGATGCCCCTACTTTTAAATAATTTTGATTTATCAAAATATTTAAGTTTAAAGTTAAGTTCCATTAAATTTTAATTTTTAATTTGATTTAAATTTTTGATAAAATAACATAAAAATAATAATATTTAAAATCAATTTTTAAATTTTATATTTTCCAATATAAAATGCATGAACATATTTTTCCGAATTATAAATTATATGATTGTCACAACTTTTTCCGAATAATATTAGAATTTCTAAATTTAATTATTGATTATTTATAAAATACTCAATATTGAAACTAATACAAATTAAAGAATATAAATTATAGATTTACAAAAAGAACTTATCACTTTGGAGCTCTATTCCACTACCATTTTTATTAAAAAAATATAATTATCTAGCGTAATATATTCTAAAATGGGTATGTTATTTGCAATTTATACATAAAAATCATTATATTTTTATAACACTATTGTTTAAAAAAGGTATTAAACTATTAAAATGAGGTTGAAAACTCGATATCAACAAAAATAATGTGAATTCGTAAAATTTAATATTTTATGTCGTAATTTCTTATTTAGTATTTAAATGCACACTTTCTTATACTGTATTTCGCATACTGTATTTTTTCTATCCATAATTTTTCTCACTTAATAGTTTAAATAAATTATTTTGATTATTCTTAAGAAAACGAATATTAATACAGATTTTGTAAATTATTAAATGTAACTTCGAACATTTACACCCTAATGTAAAATAAATTTTTAGTGCAAACAGGTAAAATTCATTAATAATTATTTCTAACTGTGTTCCATGCAAATTTCAAGGGTTTTATCTGGATTAATAAACTGCATTACATACTGTAAGTGTGTAACGCAGTTATTTTATCTTATTTAAAGTTATTTTATTTTATTAAATTAGTATAATACTGGATTACAATGGCATTACAATATATTATACTGAAATAACCATCAATTATACAAAACACAAACTGAAAATTAGGCATTACAAAATCCTCGGAAATTGTAAATCATCAGATGTATGAGTCTGCTGTATTGAAATGTGAATAAGACTGAGATGACTACATATCACCGTCAAGCTTATGCTAGGCGATGATTATCTACTAATAAAAAAATCATGGAGAAGTTTTAATGTATTACCAGGATATTGCCTGGCAAGTTGTGATCTTGCCTCGTCATAACTTTACGATGGGGTACTTGGGCTATCTCGGGATAGTCTTTTTTCTAGAAGACTTCAAGAGCAAAGACTAAGGTTTCTCAAGCTCCTCATCTCGCAATTACTAAGCATAGTCCGCATCGCTTGGAATCTTAGGGAGGGGTGTGAAAGACCCCGGGTGGTTCAGTCGGAGAGCGGCGTTTTGGATTAGCTAAAGGGTTCAAATCCCGCTAAACATGAGGCCGTAACAAAGTTGAAGAAGCGAGCAAATTTTTAACGAACAAATTTTCTAATTTTGATTGTTTTTTCCTGTATGTTTCGTTTTTAATTATTATTTTTATCAGTTGTCATTTATTAAGAAAACCTTTAATAAAAATGTAGGCTGCTATTAATTTACAAGAGTTATTTAAAAGAGAAAAATGTTAATAAATTATCAAATTAAATTGTTTCAATGATAAGCAAATGAAAATATTAAATTTACAAACGATATAGAAACAATATAATTAAAAACAATTATGTACAATAAAATAATTTGAATAATTACTCAACCCTAGAATAATATAATCAAGAGATAATTAAATCTTAAATGTAAAATTGATATTTAATACGTGTACCTTTACTTACAAATACTCAAATTGTTAGAAATTTTTTGAATTTTAACAGCAATAAACTAAGAATGCAGACAAAGTAATGTAAAACAAATTGTGACTTTAACGGAATAATAAAAACCTGCTCGCCAAAATATTTTAACTTCGTTTCCATAGGGTAAATCTGTGCTAGTTATTATCGCTTTTTAACTTTAATTTTCATAACTTATAAGATATTAAGTTATTGATAATTTTTCAAATAAACGCATACTTTTAATTGCATTATTAAAAACAAATTTTGAAGAATTTAAACATTTCGATCAACTAAATTTAAATTTGACTAGCGAATGTATTATTGAAAAAATGATTATTTAAGAAGTAAGAATTTACTATTATTTTTTGAACACAATTTAAGGCATTATATCAAGTCATTAAAAGGCGTTATTATTTCGATAATTAAATTGTTAACAAATTAAAGAATCAAAATAAAGACAATTGACTTTTCAAAATATTAAGCCAAATATAAAGTTACGGATGACCTTTAAAATTATAGATAATAGAATAACGATAGTAAGGTTTCAAGTCTATGTGTTGAAAATTATAATTACATAAATTAATGTTACATTTAATAAGCATTTCTCATAAAACGCAAACAAAATTTTATTTATAAGTGGCCATTTCAGAGTCGGCATGCCAGAAAATCCCTTTTATTGTCATTGCACTTGATGTACTTGAAAAACATCGAAGATACCCAAATACAAAATGAACTAATTAGACAAAAGAGCCGCTTTATTGTAATGTTTTATAACAGAGTGTTGGACACCAAACTGAGTGGTAACGTGTGAACTGTTAATGCGATTGATACAGTGCACTATTGGTGTAAATACGCATTGACACTATTTCCGGCTTTGTTCACATCGACGACAACTACGTCACATTTGAGCTCAACTCAAATGATTGTTATTAATAAACTTAGATATTAGTTATTTTCGATCTGAAATTTCCTTAAAACATTTATTTAACGCACGCTTATTGCTAAAGTTATCTTATATGACCTTTAAAATATTAATTTTTGCATCCAAATAAATAAAATTACTATTTGGGACTAATATTTTGTATAAAAATAATTATTTATTTTTACAAATTAACACTCTTTAATTTATTTATTTCGGTTCTTCAATTTTATAATTTTTTGATTTGTCAAATAATAACATAAATTACATATACACGTAATAAAATGACGTTAAATATAATACAATGAAATGATTAGAATAGACGATGTATAAAAATAAGGATTAGATGTAATCAAGAGAAACGGTTATGTTATCAGGTTTCGGCCACAATTCATCGACCTAGCATAGCAGCGAGGCAAAATACATGCTAACGACGAATTTTCTCAGATGAAATGTGATTATCAAGTATTTTATTCTAATACAAAGTATATTATTTATTATCAATAAAAAAATTTCGCTTAATAATTTAAATTAATTCTTTATAATATTTTATTGATTTGTAATTTTAATATTTTAATAATATTTTTGATTTATAACTTATCCATTATAAGAAATAGCAAAAATTGAAAATTAGCAGAAAAATATAAAATTTATAATTTATTATCCATAAAATTTTTCCGCTAATGATTTTAAATATATTTTTTATATTATTGTGTTGATTTATAAATTTAACTATTTTCTGTGTCATGGTATTTTTATAGTAACCTAGTTTAAAATATGCATCGATTATATTATTTTAATGATTTTGAAGAAAGCCAATATCATTACAAATTGTTGCAGAACTGCTCATGAGCAGAAATGCTCATGAGCAGAAATGCTCATGCAAAAATATGTTTTTTGTAAATTTAAATATGTCATCTTTACGATATAAATTAATAGTAGTTTTAGTTAATGTTAATTTAATGTTCGTATCTAGATATACACCTTCTTTATCATTAATATTGGTTTTGTTAAGAATAAGGCTTTCTGGATAAATGTGCTCACTAATTGAATAAAAATTATTAGAATTAAATACACATATATCATCAATGTATCGAAACATATTTCATATATTTATATTGTTTAGATTTAGTTTTTACACAGTTATGAACAAATTCATATTCTATAAAGCTTAAAAATAAGTCAGCTATAATTGGGCTACTATTACCACCCATTAGAACACCTTTTTCTTGTCTAAATATAGATGTCCCTACTTTTAAATAATTTTGATTTATCAAAATATTTAAGGATTCTATTAATTCAATTAATTAACCGGATCTATTAATAGGATTCTATTAGTTCAATCCATGCATTCACTTGATGGTTATATTTTTGTTAGATGGCCGTTATAGTTGTATATCTATTTAAATAATAGAATAATTTTTTATTATAGCCTAGATATTAAAAAAATCTTTATATTAAAAATTATATATTAACATTTATTTACCAATATTTATATAATTACAACATCACTAAACGGAAATTTTAAATGCTTGTATTTTATATTTTAAATTTGTTTATTTAATGTGGCTCGCAAATAAATACTATTTGCTTAGAATTAAAGCAATGCAAACACAATATTAATTCGACAATTTTGTGTTCTGAATTCAAGATATATCTTAATATAAATTCATGTTGACACAATAACTATAAAACTCTATGATATATACATTTTTCCTTTTTATGTGAAATGTTATCATAAAAATGGAAAATTTATAAGTGTTCAAGTTAATTAAAATTACATTGAAAATGGTTTGGCTTAGAAACCGAAATATTGGTTTTAACAATAATGTTCTGTCGGCCGATGCATTTTCTTCTTTCAACAATAATGTGGACCGACATCCTGGACTCTCCTTCAAATTTACAAAAATAATAATTTCCACATTAAAGTATGTATTCACCAAATACGTGACTTAGTCAAGAAGTTAAACAATTTTAATAAACACGAAAAACTACATTTAAATTTCATGTAAAATAAGGTATTTAAAAAAATCAATATTTTAAATAAAATGCTTTTATAGAATTATACGCATATTTTATATTTATCTTACAATTACTATTAAACAGAACATTTCTTGCAAGTTTCTATTAATAAAAACACTTTCACGACTTGGCCTTTAAACAAAATCACAAGAGACCTTGTTTATTTAATTAACAAAACTATTAGGTTACTTTATTCATTGTTGATTTTATTTAGCATAGTAGATGGCAAGTGTCCCACCCTCTTTAACATAACTAATTGCGTTCAACGTAATTTCACGCTATATTGTATAACACAATTTAATCGACTATCAAAACAAAATAAACACGAATATTTGTAAGTGTTTTAAGTTACTTATACTGCTCCTATTCTGGTTTCACAGTGGATTACGCATATCGCTTTGTCCGATGCTTTTACAATTACGTTGTCCTGTTCAATTATCGATAAAGCATTTATTATCATTGTTTGTTCAAAATAAACCATTTAATCTGGCGTGAAATATAGTGTCTGTATTATATACTTGCTGTAAAGTTGTAAAATGTTTACATCTAATGTTCGATACCTACAAGGAAAATTTGTTAAATTATAGAGTTTACGTTCCTTGGAAAAATACCTAATTACAATTGACTATACTCTTATAATTAAAATATGGTCATAAAATACAACTTCTTTACATGATGATTAAAATATTTATGTGACTTTTGAAAATGTGACCAAAAAATATAATCATTGTTTAATTAATTAGAATTCAATAAGCCTGCTTAATTTTACATATCCTTACATATCATTATATTTTTAGAAAATAATTTAGCAATTTAATCGATTGGGAAGCATACTGTATATGCAGCTAATTTTAATGTCGAAATAAAATAAGAATGGATTATTAAAGTTCTACTTTACAGATATATATTTTTGAGCCATGTGATAAAGTTGTTAACAGAAGAAAAATGAATTAAAACATTAATGTTTTGATCTTAACAATTCATGTTAAACGTTGATAATTAATCATTCACATAAGAAGAAATCTTAAATATCAATACGTAAATTTATAAAATAAATAATCTTTACTGTATTCGTTCAAATCTATAAATTACAGTAACGTATTTAATATAAGCGCATAATCATATATGGATAGGACTGAATACTCGATGCATAATATAAATTATTATGGGATAATTTAAATAACTAATACTAAATCAATTAGCTGATGTTATCGAATTCTTATAGATTAGGTTATTGTTTAATTTGCAAATAAAAATATTTTTTGCGAAATGTTTCATTCAATATTGAAGCATCTTTCACTGTTCCTTTATTTTTGCTTCCAATTGTTAAAATTCACATGCTGAATAGGTAGGATACGGTATAGGATAAACAATCCGACTCCAACAAAAATTAAATTCATAATTTAAATGCCTGAACGTCCTCAATTTCAAATCGCCTCACTCATCTTCCTCTTAGAGAAGTGAAGAGGATTTAAATGAGACAAACCCCATTATATCCATCTTGATCTTACCGTCTTGTAATCATTGCTTAATGCTCACTTAGATCAGCCATCCTGCAAAATTTATGATATCATGTTCCACTGATCTAGTCATAAGTTCTCATTAGCATAAGTCATGTTATATAGTATAGTTTTATTATCTGATTCAACCTTTATTCTCTTTTAATCCATTACAGTACAATGACTTGTAATAATTGTTTCTAAACTTAACTCACTACGTTCATATGTTGTGTTTACATTTAAATCATTAGAATTAACTTCTTTCATTAGTATATCATAATAAAGCTTTTTGCATATGAAGACAAAGTTATTACTAGCTTTATCCATAGTTGTTATTATATAGTTATGCTTTAATTTAGTAAGTTATGTACACATATCTTTATTAATTTTATCTTTCCTTTTATAATTGTTTGTTATTTTCATTTTCTTTTTAATTGCATCAAATATATAATCTTTCCAAATTTTAATCTTTGATGTTTTTCAGCTTACGAAAGTAAGTATTTAAGTCCTTATATAACGAATTGTAAATTATATTTTTATCATTATTATTAATCCGCTTTTGATTTCATTATCCTTAATTCATAATTTTCATTTAATTCTATTATAATATAGATTTTATTAAAAATAACCGTATGTGGAAAACATTTCGTCAAAAAAAAGAATATATAGGCAAAAATCGAAGGATTAGTACCACATAAGGAGAGGATTCTAGCAGACGGAGGCCAGCGGTCTTATCGCATGATCTCCATACCTCCCTTCTGTTCGAACACATCACCTCCTTCAAAGCTTTGTTCTTCCAGTCTGAAGGAGCCTTCCACTGCCCGTCTTCTTAAAGGACTTACGCTTCCGAACTCCACACCGCAGCCAAGGCCATCGCAGGTGAGACACCTTCGGAACTTAGCAGAGAAGTTTAGTGGTACAAGATTTGCTTTGTACTCGGCATTATTTTCTTTTGAATTTCCAACATGTTACTGTATTGGTGAAACAACCACAATCGGAAGCCTCAAGCCTTTTAGAACCATTCTTTTTTCCACACTCTAGCAGTGTTAATTTCCGGAATCGTTGTTGTCCTCCATCAGCGTTATAGTCACAAGGTAGTAATTCCCATAACCGTTACAGTCATTGATTCCGTTATCTGATAGAACATCAATTACACCGACAATATTAAAGGTATCTACAGTGCCAACCTCTGAACTATAAGCCCAGATGTCCTCACAATGCTGATCACTGTCGTTTCCAATTCTGCTATCACTAAGAGCATCATCACACTCTATTTCGGTTTCGATTCTGTTATCCGACAAGTTTTCAGATCGTTCATCTGCATCATCGATAGATCCCACGTCTTTCATCAGCGCTATAGTCTCATGGTAGTCATTCCCATAACTGTTGCAGTCATTGTTTCTGTTATCTGATAGATCATCAATTAAACCGACAATATTAAAGGTATCTACAGTGTCAACCTTTGAACTATAAGCCCAGGTGTCCTTACAATCTGCATCACTGTCGTTTCCAGTTCTGCTATCAATAAGAGCATCATCACACTCTCTTTTAGTTTTGATTCTATTATCAGACAAGTCTTCAGATCGTTCATCTGCATCGTCGATAGATCCCACGTTGATTCCTCCATGAACATATACAGTGCCATCACTGCCCTCGATAAATACTTCATTACAATCGTAACCTATGAATCCTTGGAAGTTGACTTCGACATGGTCAATGTAAAAACGCAAAACACCCTTCGAATTAAGAAAATCCAACAAGAAATGTTTAAGAGAGCGATCCAAGCGTTCAGAAAAATCCTCTCGATCATCCACGGTATCCCCCTGACAACTGTCCAGCGTTGGCAATATCTTCAAGAACAATTCATAAGCAAAATTCATTCGAACAGCTGCCTCCATAGTTAATTTTTTAAAGTTAATTACAAATTCTTTTAAAGCTCCGACGTGCACAAATTGTCAGTTTTTTTTTCACATATATGCTTTTCACGATGGAACGCATAACGACACTCAATTTCGACATTTAATTCTAGATTATGGAAACATATATGTTCATTTATTTTATAAAAACTGTTTTCTGATAATGTGTTATCTGATTCAATTTTTATACCCTTTTTTATACCCTTTTCTAACGCTTCTTTAATATCTGCTAAATCCAAATATGTATAAAGCGTGCTCTTAATTTGTAAGTATATCCCTTTTGTGTGTTCTAAAAATTCTTTTGTAAAATTAATACTGAAATAATGTTTTCTACCTGTATATAAATTTAAGCTCTATTTGATTTTTTGTAATTTTGGATTCCAATATAATATAGCTATAGTTTTATTATCTAATTCAACCTTTATACCCTTTTTATCCATTATAGAACAGTGACTTGTAATAATTGTTTCTAAACTCAACTCACTACGTTCATATGTTGGATTTACATTTAAATCATTAGAATTAACCTCTTTCACTAGTATATCATAATAAAGCTTTTTGCATATGAAGACAAAGTTATTACTAGCTTTATCAATAGTTGTTATTATATAGCTATCCTTTAATTTAATAAGTTCTTTATACATATCTTTATTAATTTTATCTTTCCTTTTATAATTGTTTGTTATTTTTATTTCTCTCTAATTTTATCTAATATATCAGTTTTCCAAATGTTTATCTTTGATGTATTTAAACTTTTACTATTAATCGACTTATTATTACAACAAAAAAAGAAAAAAATATGTTTAAAGAGAAAATACGTTTAAAGAGAAAAAATATGTATTCTTAAGATATTATTTATAAATATTAATAATACAACTATTAATATATGAATTATTAAATATGTATTGGTAATACATATATGTATTATTGATATGTATTATTAGTAACAAAAACTCCGTATTCGATCTTATTTACGCGTTCCATATATTTGCCACATTTTCTATGCTCGTGGTATTGGAAAGATTGTTCTACTGTCGAATTGGCATATGATGTAGCTAAGTGGTTATAAACTGCTACGTCTATGAATGACCGTTCCTCGATGTCAGAACTGAAATCTGAACAGACAATATCCATTCGAGCTGGACGATCTCTGGTTGTGGTTGTTCTGCTGAATTGTATTTCGTCTGGAACTGCGTTGAGCTCCTACTCACACTACGTATTGTTAAACGCATCTTTCAGCACCGTCGCCAACGTATCTCTTACGGTATTGTGACGAACAAAAGTTGTATCACCAATTCTACAGGACAGAATATGTTTCAAGTCTGTGCCCTCTCCACATTTACAACGAAGCTTCTGTTCCGGGTTTATATTGTACCTTACACCGACTGCGATCTCACATTGCTTTGATGTCAAACACTAACCAAATCTCTTCCGAGGCATTGTTGTTAGCCACGTTGACGCATTCTTTCGACTTGCATGCTCAAGAATAGTTGACCATTTCTCATCGGATTCTACGGTCTGTATCAACTTCAATTTACGCATTTCTTCTTGTTTTCGAACATTTATGATAATGTCATCTTGTGCAGTGATACCGTTGATTTCTGCGGAGTCCGTCATATTCTGGTGTGCGATTGCTAATGAGTTTTCAAAATTTATAAAGGCGCATGTCATTGGGTCGCAAATTCCCATACCTCAATGTCGAACAGGAAGTGAACAAATATCCGCATAGGTGTGTCTATGGGGGGTCAGCCTCAAATAATGAATGTATCAAACTCCGCGAAAATTGCACTCTTCAATGCTCTGAAGGATTCATCACTTGCTTTAGTAGTCCTTTGTACATAAGTCCAGCGGAATTGTGTCGTCCTCGTAAGTAGTACGTAAGCTACGTGCTTATCAGACTTCGCTAATTCCTTAAGGTATAGTACCTCATCAATCCATTCGTTTACTTTGTTGCCTATTTCCCGGTTAATGTAATCGCATGTTCCAATGAAATTCCCCTAGATTGCAATACCTTCATTTCAGATATTTACGCTCTCTGTGCTGAAGAGTGCAAGGTCATGACTATTAATGGCAGTGTTTAGTAATAAATTACATTTTGTTGCATTGGTGAATAATCCAAAACATGTCCCGATCGATGTAAGTGTTATCCATGCTCTATGTAGTGTCTCTAAGTCGCCTACAAGTGTGAGGTCATCAGCGTACCACTGCTGAATAATTCCTGGTACTGTTTTTGTAGGTGATAAACAAACGGTAGAGTTCCTATTGCGTATGCTGCCATAGATATGTTGGTCACCTCGAGTTATACCTTCTTGAGAAAGTATATTCACTTCGCCGGCGACTAATTGGGAGGGTGTCGTGTAATAGTAATAATAGTAATGAGAGAAAATTTATTATACCTATTTACCTTTCGGTACTGGGTAAACAACATAAATACACCAAAGAGTGAGAAAGTTGTGGAACGCATTGCCTCATGACATCATGATTGCGTCATCATTGAGCCAATTCAAAGCCATGGTCAACACTTGGATAAGACACGCTGATCAAGGCAACATTGGAAGTTCTTATCCTTGGTTTGGTTGAAATTGATACGTTTGTTTAATGTTCTGCAATGTACGATGAGCGGGCAAAACGTCCTTCTCGGTCAAAGCTCTGTATATAATAATGATGAGAGAAAATTTATTATACCTCTTTACCTTTCGGTACTGGGTAAACAAAATAAATACACCAAAAGTTTATCAATTTTATAAGTTGTATTTCAAAATCTTCTCCTACTGTCAATATCGGATAGTGACAGATTTTTCAAAATTGGGCAAGTGAAGATATGCAGGTTAGATGCGCATTCGTTTTTGCAAAGAACACAAATGCACAAAGAGCATCGTGCATGTACTGGAATTCTAATAGCGCAGAATTTATCGTGATATCCATGGACAGATGCTCTCCAGATCAGCGGTATTTTCCTTGCACAGGGTTCTCTCCATTTAGTCTGTAAGAATGCCGGAGTAAGATAAAGTTCAGAATCTAATAAAGTCGTCTTTGGAAAGAACGTGTTCAGGTTAGTAGTGAATGATGCAGTGTGTTCAAGATTAAATGTTAAGCAGATGTATTTAGAGCAAGGTTCTAACGATGAATTATCGCTATAACCGATAAAGAACATTTTGGTGAGACTCCAACAACACGCTTCACGAATCTCTATTGACACTTGTCCAACTGCTGAAAATTGAAGAGACTTAAATCCGACCAGATAACTGGCAAAGCATATGAAACTATGGGAAGCATATTTCGAAAATACCGGAGGGCTCCTGAAAAAGATAAAGAACCTAAGTCTTTTGCATAAGAGGTTGCTACAACTAATTTCGAGGATTTACGATGTAGGTGATCAGTAAATGATCATTTCGACGAAAGTAATACTCCCAAATAATTGTAAATATTACAGAATTCTGAATCTACGTTCCCTATTCTCAGCATGTAGTAATAATAGAAATTATTAAATCATTACATTCATATGCTGTGTTTACATAACATATGAATGTATGTTATGTATGCATTTATCTTTAATATCTACTAAATCTAGATTTGTATAAAGCGTACTAAAATCGTATGTATTTATATTCTGAAAATTTATTCCTTTTGTCTGATCTAAAAATTCTTTTGTAGAATTAATGCTGAAATAGTGTTTTATACCAGTATTAAATTCAATTACCTTGCAATATTTTTTAAAAGGTGCTTTAATTACTTAAAGTATTTTATTCATATAGACAGAAAGTGGTTTTAATGTACATTTAAACGCACTACATATGAACCTAGGTTTTATTGGATTTTTATGTAATTTTGGATTCCAATATAATATAGGTATAGTTTTATTATCTAATTCAACCTTTATACCCTTTTTATCCATTATAGAACAGTGACTTGTAATAATTGTTTCTAAACTCAACTCACTACGTTCATATGTTGAATTTACATTTAAATCATTAGAATTAACCTCTTTCATTAGTATATCATAATAAAGCTTTTTGCATATGAAGACAAAGTTATTACTAGCTTTATCAATAGTTGTTATTATATAGTTATGCTTTAATTTAGTAAGTTCTGTATACATATCTTTATTAATTTTATCTTTCCTTTTATAAAAAAATATTTTATGCGAAATGTTTCATTCAATATTGAAGCATATTTCGCTATTCCTTTATTTTTGCTTCCAATTCTTTGATTCACATGTTGTATATGTAGAATACGGTATAGAATAAACAATCCGAGTCCAACAAAAATTAAGGTCATAATTTAAATGTTTGAACGTCCTCAATTTCAAACAGCCTCACTCATCTTTCTCTCAGAGGAGTGAAGAGGATTTAAATGAGACAAACCCCATTATATCCATCTTGATCTTACCGTCTTGTAATCCGAGTTTTATGCTCACTTAGATCAGTCCATCCTGCATAATTTATGATATCATGTTCTACAGATCTGGTCATAAGTTCTCATTAGATAAGTCATGTTCTATAGTATAGTTTTATTATCTGATTTAACCTTTATACCCTTTTTATTCAATATAAAACAGTGTCTTGTAATAATTGTTTCAAAACTCAACTCACTACGTTCATATGTTGGATTTACATTTAAATCATTATAATTAACTTCTTTGATCATTATATCATAATAAAGCTTTTTGCACATGAAGACAAAGTTATTACTAGCTTTATCCATAGTTGTTAGTATATAGTTATGCTTTAATAAAGTAAGTTCTGTATACATATCTTTATTAATTTGATCTTTCATTTTGTCTTTTGAGTTAGGAAATCAAGGGCTTTCCTAAGTCTTTGCAAAGGCTATACGCTAATCTCCATACGCTAATCGCCATTCTTAGCCCTTACGTCCAATATTGTTGATATTTACGTCTTTGGACGAATAATTTTCAAAAATACCCATTTACATGTTCTAAAGATTTGCGGCCTCTTTACATTAAAAATTTTCTCATCTACATTTACGGTAAAGTGTTTGCTCATAAAATAAACGATCATTTGGTTAGGCGCTACTACGACGACGTTGATGCGTGACAGTTCTACCCCAATTATAGGTGGAAAAAGTTATTTAATATATGGCTATTGATAAAAAAATATGTAGATACAAGTTTATCGAAAAATGAAAGATGAAAACATGCACGTTTTATTTTTAAATCCTCACATGTTGAACCTGCATAGAAGGAAACATAATTTCAAATAAAAATTCAAATTACGAGTAATTAAATTCTTTATAAAAATGAAACGTTAAAACACATAGTTACTCTTACGGTTGTTAACCTGTAATATCCTTGTTATTCTTGTTTATTTTACTATTTTTAATAGAATATATGCAAGTTGTGACAAATTAGATTAATTTCAAATTTTTGACTGTTCACGGATGTATTATAAACAATTAGTTAAACATTAGAACATTAAATACTCGAACAAACGTTAAAAACACGCAATTTCAAATTCTAAAATAAAATACACAATTTAAGAATTTTGTCATACGACATCGTTTAAAGTGACCAAAAATACTCAAAGGAGAAAACAAAATAATGTAAACTGCAAAACAAAGTAAAAGAAAATAAAAAAATATGGCGAATTATGGAATGTAAACTCTACGCACAGTCTGTTACCTAGATCTTTGCCATCCTTATCAATACAGCATTTGATTATGCTTTTCTCATACTCCTTTAATAATATACACTTTTTATCAAAACAGATTATATAATTATTCTAAAGATTGTGTAAATTCAGACGAACCAACAGCTCTTCCTCAATATGTCCAGTGCATATTATTTATATTATCCATAACGCTTTCAATCCTTATAAGAAATTGAGTACATGCAACCTAGAGTTTGACGCTTTTTATTGTAAAAAAGCAATACAAAAATATCCTTTAAGTAAAATGTTTTTATCCGAAGAATGATGTTTATTCGTTGGAACCTATGACTGATATGCTTATCAAGTCAAGTTACATAAAGTGTCAACTTAATTAATATTTAATATGACTAATATTTAATAATTAATATTATAATATTATAATTTATAATTTAATATTATCTGATATTTAATAATTAATAATTAATATGTAATATGTACTTGAATATCGTCCATCTGTTTTATACATTTTACTGAATATTCACATTTTAACAACCTATTTAAAAAATACGACTTGAATTCTCTTTTTCCCAATGTATAAATAACTTGCTTGCTTATTGAAACTGGGATTTTGTGGTGGACACCTTTCATTAATCAAATAATATAACCCAAAAGAGTAATTTGATCACTACATACTATATATGCAGTCGGCCTCTTAGAAACTGACGTGGCTATGTAACCATTATCTACTTGTAAATTAATATAAAGGAATCTAATGCATCTTATGCTATTGTTCTTAATTTTACATTTTATAAAGCAGTCTCTCGTGTTCGCTAAACACAAAGTAAATTGTCAACATAACTGCTCTAGTAGACCTCTCCTTGATGTAAGACGAGGTCTGAAAAGACGAGGTCTGAAAAGACGAGGTCTGAAAAGACGAGGCCCAGTGACTACGGATCCGCTATACGTTACTGCTGTACCACCGATGTGACCATCAAAGAAGCAGAATACAAGTCCGTACGCTTTTTTGTCTAAACAATTTATGCAGTGACATTATTCTCGAAAATCCATTTCTTTCGAATCATGAATCTCTCACTTTGAAATTCAACGGAGTAAGACCACCGCTGACTATGGGAGCTATATGTGCTATCAAGTTCCAGACACCATCTATTTTTTCGTCTCTGACATCCGACTGTCGTCCAGTAGCGGTCAAATCCAAACGATATGCACCGCATCGTAGGAAGTTCATCAGATGGAAAGTTCTCAGGATGCTAAGAGAAGGAATCATTGAAAGATGTCAAGCATCATGAAGGGCACAGGTCGTCGTAGTCAATAGCGATAGCGGCAAACCCTGGCAAGTGGTTATGTCACAACAATCAACAAGTTCATTCTGCTCGACGCTTACCCTCTACCGCAAATCGTTACGCTTGCAGAGAAAATCGCGCGATACTCTGTTTACAGTAAATTTGACCTAAAAGCGGTGTATCACCAATTAGAGCTGCACCACTCCGACCGATCATTCACTGCATTTAAAGCCGACAGATCCTTGTACCAGTTCAGGCGGTTTCCGTTTGGACTCACAATTGCTCCCGCCGTGTTCCAACGGATGATCGACCATATCATTCAAACGGAAAATCTAAATGGCACCTTTGCCTACATAGATGATTTGGTGGTGTGTGATCATTCTATTCCCGACCATGACCAGAACTTCAACAATCTGTTGAAAGCCCTTTAGAAATACAACATAACTCTGAACGCTGAGAAGTGTGAAAAATCTACCCTTCGTCTGGGCATTCTCGGTTATGTAATCGAACACGGAAAACTGCGTCGAGATCCTGCCTGCACTAAGCCACTCCGAGACATGACGGAACCAACGTGCGAAAGAGAGATGAAGAGACTACTGGGATGCCCGCCAATTATTCAAGATGAATAAGAAACTATTCCGAACGTATTCGACCATTAATCGAATGCTGGTCGTTCCTGTTACATAGCGAAGCTGTTGAGATATTTGAAGACATCCGTAGCGACGTACTCGATGCAGTACTTACAATAGTAGATCATGACAAGCCACTCACAGTGGAAACAGACGCTTCTAATCACGTAATCGGAGCAGTTTTGTCACAAGACCATCGCCATGTTGCTTTCTTTTCAAAAACTCTCCAAGCCTCAGCTCGCATATATTTTTCGGTTGAAAAAGAAGTGGTAGCCATCGTCGAAGTCTTGAAATCATGACGTTACTATCTTCTGGGAAAACATTTTCGTGTGATAACGGATCAACGAAGCATTTCCTTCATTTTTAAGAAGACCCACCGCAGTTAAATCAAAAACGAAAATTTAACTCGGTGGAAGATGGAACTGGCTGCGTTCTCATTCGATATAGTATATCGTCCCGGCTCCGAGAATTGCACTGGTGACGCGCTATACCGAATTACTTGCTTGACATGCACGTCTAACGATCTATACAAATTAAAGGAAATTCACGACACCCACTGTCACCCAGGCGTTACACGGTTGCATCTTTGTAAGAACAAGGAATTCACTATTCTCGGTTTTTGATGTGCTCCAGATTATTTCGAGATGTCCTACATGTGCAAGGCTAAAACCGTGATATCATCAGATAGAACCTGCTTATCTCATCAAAGACACTCGTCCTTTTGAAAATATTTCCATGGACTTTAAAGGTCCTCTTCCCAGTTGAAACAATAATCGATATTTGCTCACAGTGATAGACGCATTCTCGAGATACCCGTTCGGGTTTGCGTGTAATGATATATCGGCCGATACGGTCATCCACTGTTTAAACATTTTATTTTTCTTATTCGATCTTCCAAAGTGCATATATTGCGATCAAGGTCCCGCATTTATGGCATGAAATTTCAAGTCTTTTCTTCTAAGGCACGGGATCACGTTGAATCACTCCAATCCGTATAATCCGACAAAAAATTCCAAGATGGAGCGCGCGAACGGAAATATCTGGCGGATGATCGAATTTGCAGTAGCGACCCGAAGGCTCGATATCACGCAGCAGCAATGTTTACCTCTGGCCATGTATGCAATACGATCGTTATTGTGTGTAGCCACCAATTGTACGCCACACGAGCGTTATCTTAAATTTAAACGGCGAACGAGCTCGAATAGCAATGTCCCACAATGGCTGCTGAATCCATATCTTGTAGTTTTGAAGAGACACGTTGCTACCAGTTAGTATGACGACAGAACCGAAATAGTGAATCTCAAGAAGAGCAACTCGAAAACAGCGCACATAGAACGCTCTGACGAATCGAAGACTGGTGTCCTTGAAACACTTCATCCCGTTTCCGCGAGTCGACTACGAAGTCTATAGCTCTCAGCAGCCGATTTATCACGATGTGGACAACTTCATCGATTACTCCTCAACACGGTCCGGAGATTATAACCAATCATGCATTGTGAATAAGAGAACGATGCCAAGTCATGTGGATGAGACGAGTGCAGATAGCACTTTACAACCGAAGATTCATCGGGATAATAACAAAATCACATCGTCCAGAGGAGCGAAATTTAGTAGGTATGGAAGGAATATCCAAACACTTAATTACCTCGACGATTACGATCAACGCCTTTAAAAGAAGCCAGGAAGAATGTCGTATTGTGATAACTTATGATTGTGTATTTCTAGATAGTTGAGTAAAAGCAATCGACTTTCCTCTTATCACAATCATATCTCCTGGACTCTACATTAAAATACTTCCTTAACTCTACATGAAAAAGACAGGAAACGAATATAGATAATCATTCAAAACATAAATCATCTTTATAAACACAACCATGGTGAAACATATTTTAAGCGGATTGAATTAATAAATTTCAAACAGCTAAGCCAACTAGGTCTGAACAGATACAATTCCGTCTAAATGTAATATTTCAGTTATTAAACAATTTGAGTATCAAACTTTTAATTAACAAGACTGCATTTCTTAAATGTATATCTTTCTTCAAATTGCATATTTTTTAAAATTCTTATATGCCGTTGGAGACTGATAAAAACAAAAATTGACAAAATTATCGAAGACTTATCGGAATTGGCAGAATTAGTAAAAGAATTATTGGCAGAATTAGTGAATATTCATTTCGACTATATCAAGGATGTATCAACCACGATAAAGCCGTGATCCTATTAACCACAATGCATTAAGCATTGTGGTTATGCATTATGCCTTATGTATTAAGCTAAATTGTTAACAGCGTATAATGGTAATGACTGGGTATCGTTTTATATCAAACTTTGATAACATAGCTACGTTAATGAAGACAACAAGTTATTTCGGATACTTCAACATGCCATATTTCAATTAAACTACTTACACTTTCGATAACTCGGATGTCGAGAATTTGAAGCTACTTGGCTTAATACACAGCTTAAATCTTAAGTAACATGTCAGTCAGAGTAGAAGATTAGGAATATTCGGGTGTACGCATATTGAATTTGAGACCTACGAACATTTGTCAAAATAAAATTAATAAATGTCAAGTGTAATATTCATAAGTGGGACCTTTCTAAGTACAATTAATAATTAGTACATTATTGGCCAATTCAGTAACATAATGAATTCTTAAAATAATTCATTGTCGTGAAAGATAATGAAATTTATTAAATTTCTTACTAATAATTAATTATGGTTAAAACTAGTCAGACAACTATTCCTGATAATATCCATTATTTTCAATAACATAGATCGACTATCTGCTTCAGTAAGTTTAAGAAATATTGTATCTTACTAAAAAATTATTTCGGATACTTCAGCATGTCATGTAGTCATTTTGATTGGTTTGAGTGATGTCTACTCACATAACGTAAATTCGACGTCGTCTGTAAATCCCTCAGAACTAATTTGGATCAGATGAAAAAATATCTTGCTGGCGTAACGTGGTTAGATGCTTTTGATTTTGGCATAAAATATTGATGACGGTTTTACAGAGATAATATGTACTACCTTTTTTTTATCGTTGCACACTACTTCAGAACAAAACCTAATTGTCACATGGCAGTTATCATGTATTATATTTATATTGAACTTATTATGTTGTATTAAACTTATTTGTTGTTCTTTGTAGATTGTTATAATAAAGCTTAAACCGTAAACTTTCTTTAATACAACAATTTATTATAACAATTGTTAATGGATAAATTCCTGCAGCCTTAAGTTCTGTCGTTTGGTCAAGACAGCAGATCGGCCCCTCAAGAATGGGCACATTGAAAATCAACATTCAAGTCTTTTGTTGCATGTTTGTTTAGCCCGTCTGATGGCCAAAAGTTAGACTTGCTTATCAACCTTATATCTACGCGACTGTATCTACCGATTTCAAAATGCAAACCTTTCTCAGAGGCTATATCAACACTTGATGGTTTAATTCTAAAACCTTTCAATTCGGTGTTTGCTCGTTAAACGTTTGCCGACAAGCTAAGGGACAGACATTATCGTATTGGAGGATCAAAGTAACTCACTCGACGATGTACTAACGCTCGCACATGCACTCGAATCTGTTATAGTACAGTCAAATCGATTCCTAACAATTGAACCTTCGCCCGATGGATCGTTTAATCAGGTAACATTATCAGCAATTAGCAAAATCGCTACTGACTCAAAGGCATCGACAACCGAGTACTCAAACAATAATCAAGAAAACTGTTATTTTTGTAGTCGAAAACGTCACTCACGTACAGATTGTCCAGCTAAAAATGCCACATGTTATTAATGTGGAAAACGGAGACATTTTCTTTCATGTGTAAATCCTCGGAGTTCAACTGTTTCAGTATCTCTCGAATGTTTGTCTTCACATATTCAAACTAATCAATCGAAACAATTGATAAAATCAACCAGAACAGTACTTGTACGAAATTTGGAAGTGAACGCCTTGATCGATACAGGTAGTACTCATAATTTTATCGATGCCTATACTGCCCAAACATTGAACATATTCAAACACAAATGTAAGGAATGCGTTTTTTGGCTTCTTTAACAACAGTCAAACAAATCAGGGAGTATTGTACTGCTGATATTACGATGGATCAGGCATATACATTTTAACATGAAATTGCTCGAAATGGAGAATTTATGTTTTCCGATCATTCATGGAATTAAATTTTTGTCAAATTTGGAATCTTTGACATTGTCGTTCAACGGAAAGTCTGCTCCTGTATTGGTTGCCCTTATTACCGACGCAAAACTTAATACGCTAGACCTATTTCCAAATATTACGACAAATATAAAACCGATCGCTACGAAATAATGGCGTTTTAAGGTGGATGATTCCAAATTTATACTGCAGGAAGTACAGCGGCTTCTAAAGGATGACATCATTGAACTTAGCAGATCCGCGTGGAGGGCTCAGGTTGCACGATCACATCATTATAAACCAAGAATGGTTGTCGATTATTCGACAACCATAAACTACTATACACAATTGGATGCCTACCCTCTACCCAATATACAAGAAATGATTGACAAAATGTCAATTTATAAAGTTTATTCGAGATTAGATCTATAATCAGTGTATCATCAAGTATCGATTTGCTACTAAAATCGTCCGTATACAGCTTTTGAGGCAGATGTACGTTATTGCAATACTGTCAATTACCATTTGGAATATAAAACGCTGTTCCATGCTTTCAGCGGTTTATGGATGAGATTATTGAACGTGAGGGTTTACAGGGAACTTATGCGTATTTAGACGATATTTTTGTATGTGGTCACGATTAGGAAGAACACGACAGAAGATTGAACAATTTTATGCGCTTAGGTGAGTCTCTTTAATCGGTGATAGCAAAAGAAAAATCTGAATGCAGATTAAAGGAGATTTGTTATTTAGGTTACCTTCTCTCATCTGGTACAATTCGTCCTGACCCCCCCCCAAAAAAAGAGTCTAATTGTTAATGGAAATGAAAGAACCTACTTATCAAAGATCCTTGAAACGCACGTTTGGACTGTTTGCACATTATGCTAAATGAATCGAAAATTTCTCTGAAAAAATCAAGCCATTATTAACTGTTGAGTTTTTCCCATAACTAAAAATGTGAAAGAAGCCATCGCAATTCTGAAGAAAGACGTTGCATCATGACTTCAGCAATTGATCCTTTTTCACAGTTCACTGTTGAGACCGATGCCTCAAACCAGAATAAGTGAGTGCAATACTTAGTTAGAATACACGCCCGCTAGCATTTTTCTCGATCACTTTCCAAATCGGAACGTAAGCGATTTGTCATAGAACGTGAAACAATGGCTATAGTGGAAAGCATTCGATACTGAAAACACTAATCATTTATTCAAACTTATAATTGATCAAAGATCCATAAGTATGATGTTCGGTCATTACAAAGGCAGTCACATTAAGATATATAAATTTGCACGTTTGAAGTTGGAATTGTCGCCATATCGTTTAATCGGGATATCTGATGTTCGAGATGCAGTGGAAAGATGTGAAGTTTGTAAGCGACTTAAACGTCGTTTCTACCAGTCATCGACCATGATACAGCTGATAAAAGCGACTCAGACATTTGAAAGGCTTAATGCCGATTTTAAAGGGCCACTACCATCAAATAACGAAAATATTTATGCTCTGTTTATAATCGACGAATTTTCCCGATATCCATTTGCTTTTCCGTGTAAAGATATGTCCTCTGCAACCGTAATAAAGTGTGTTAAATCCATATTCGGTCTATTCGGTCCTCCAGCGTATATACACAGTGATCGAGGAATGTATTTCATGTCAAAATAACTACGACGAGTTTTGTTTCGAATGGTACTGTGCAAAGTTATTCCAGCGCGTACCACTCTCAAGGGAATAAACTCGTCGAGCGTTACAAAAGCATCATTTGGTCATCGATAACGGCATATTTATACTAGAAAAATCTTTAATTTCTGTGGTGGCAAGACCTTCTGGTTCAGTCTTTGGATGGTATTAGAAGCTTGCTATCAACTAGCACAAATGCTAAGACGCACGATCGGTTATTTGGATTCAAACGACGTTTGAGAAATCTAAATGACATTCCATCCTGGCTAACGTCCGATGTTTCCGTATGGGTAAAGAGCGAAAGAGCTGGAAAATATGACAACAAGGTAAAGCGAAGGTCGTATTATCGAATCTTTATTGTAGTCAAATCTTACGATCATCGCACAACCAAACGAAGTACGGAAAGATGTTTGCGTTCACCTTGGAATCTGTATTTTGGTACAACATGAACAAAGGGTCTACAACGTCTTTCTCGCCTGCAAGTATGATTTTTAGACAAAGTGGGAGAGCTCCCTGTAGTATTAAACAGGAATATATTATTTCATCTGAATTTAAGATCGGCGAGCAAATATGGCTTAAACCAAAAAAATGCATCCTGCACAAGTAAATGGACAAAAACGATAATAACTGACATGTTTTTCGAATCTTGCGTTGAGATCGATAGGTACCTAGGCATGTTAGTTATATAAAGCATATCGTGGATAGATGCAATAGCATTATGACACCTGTAAATGAGGTACAATATTTAAATGTCGGTGATGAGGAATTCGAGTCTGAAATGTAAAGTGGACAAAAAAGGAAGATCCATCGTTGGAACAATCCGCAAAAATGCTAACAGAAAACCCACTTGAAATACTAAGATTGCACCGCGCAAGGATACGGCCGGATTACGTGTTTTACTATTACCTCCATGAATCAAGTGATCGCGATGATTAATTCGATATCTTGTGAGAATGAATAACTAATGTATAATTTGCAGTTAATACAGTGGGAACAGTATGGGCGATTATTTTGATTTCCCGGTGAATTATTTTCGTTGTATAATTTGACGCTATGATATCAGTGCTGTGGAAGCTGTATAAAAAACAGCAATTTGGTAAATCCTAATTTACCAAACCCTAATTTTCATAATCCTAATTTTCACTTTTTTGATTTTCATGTTGCTTAACACTGTACGATGCATTAGGATTATTTCCTTTTTATGCTTAACTGTATTACCTACCGTTCATATTTTTCTTTGTCATCATAGTAGATTGTATGCTCTCAGGATGTTGTTCAGTGACATGATTATTTGAATTTGTTTCTTTCCAGACTCTTTTGGAATATGTTGCGTAGAGACCATGTTTTCCTATCCACTATCGTGACGGACACTTTTATAGTGTTGATTCACATGCAATAAACTTATCCAATCGACTAAATAAGACGAGTTAATGTTAATAGATCACGTAACGTAAATATCGTAGGGCTCAATCAGTCATTCAGACAAGGATATAGCACTCTGTGATTGACGTAGAAATGCAAATATCATGTAATGAGGTGTTATACTAGTAGCTGTAGAGATTAGGGAGCATAGTAAAAGAAGAACTTCTGGTAGGATTTTATATCAACGAGGCAAAGGTCAATGCATTCCATCGAGTTTCAAATAAATTGCCTTCCATATAGTTCTCATTAAATTGATCAACCTGTTTATTTGAATAAGGATGTCACAAAGTTGAATGAATTAGTGAAATTCTATTTGCGACGAGATACTTACGAAATAAAGTAGAAAAAAAGCATGAGGCGCGATAAGTGTGTATACAATTCGAAGTTCCAAAGATTGCGAATATTTGATTCAGACATTGTTACAACAGAAGTTGTGACGTTTTGGCAAGTTAATGCAAATTGGAAGCGAATGTATCCGTTAATTACCGTAAGTAGAAATCGATTCTTTTGTGAACTCGACGGGGTCTTTAAAATCACTAGATAATTTCTCGAAAGTACACAGAACCTTTACAACAGTCCCTTGTAAAGGTCAAAAAAGCAAGGCTTTAATTTATCATAATTTTGACACGCCGCACAGATCGTTCTTCCCTCGTCTAACGAAAATGACAATTTTCGAGAACGAACAAAATGCCATAAGCTCCGAATTCCTGGATGGCGTAATTTCGAATGAAATTCGGCGAGTTCTTGCAACTGCTTAGCCTCGTCAATAAAACCGATGTGCCTGGATAAAGTATCTGTTGCCTTATTGTTGCTTCTATAATGATAATATATATCAAATTCATATTCTGATAATTCAAGTAGCCAGCGAGTTGACTTTTCGTTTTTAATGTTTCAACTAGATTTCGAGAAACCAGATATTGAACGCTGATGGGTGGTAATTGTAAAATCTAAACCGAGAAGATAGTGGTGCCAGTATATAATGGTCTCAATAATGGCTAACGCTTCTTTCTCAATTAACGCATTCTTCTTTCCATTTAAATGTATTAAGTTTTGGAAAATAAATCCAATTCTGAAAGCCAATTAAGAATTCTGTGATATTAAGTTTTGGAAAAGAAAGCCAATTGTTTAAAAATTCTGTGACAAAGTCGCACTTAATTTGAATCATCAGTTTCGACAACAAACGGAGCGGAAAATTAATGTTTGTCAGGGTAAAAAAATTAATTTTATGTAAAAAAATAATTAATTAATAATAATTATTAATTATTATTTTTTATAATTAATTTTGTGAAAATTTTTAAACTTTTGTCAAAATCAGCTTTCCTTAGCTTATTTTCAAGCATTTAAAGCGCGCTAAGACTGCACAAGGAAAGCATAGTTGCTTGTTATAATGACCGAATGATTTCAGAATAACGGCATATCCATCGCGAATAATGTGCAAAAAGTCCCAAGGTACTTTTTAGATTTTTTAAATCTTTAGGTTGTCACAAGTCATGTATAGAATGAATTCTATCATGATAAGGACGGAGTACCTTCGTATTTAATTAATATTCTAATATTCTAATTGTAGACACGGTCTTGAGATGTATCATGATTGAATATTTACAATATTCCCCATTTATTACATTCCCCATTTATTGAATGTAATATTGTATTTTTTGGCTCCGTGAATTGATTTACATTTCTGTCAGACTCGTTTTGCAATACTCACTTAGCAATACTGGCATCATCAAAGTACGTAAACGTATCCATAAGCCTTCAAATTTAATTTTATTAATTATGTGTTGAAATGTAAATATATAACCATTCGTGTGGGCTTACGGGAACTATTTGAGTACGATGAGTTACTACCTTTAATGATATTTTCGTAAACTAGGTACCGTTTTCGCTGTGTTATTCATCTTGATGGCACTGGGTTTTAAATTTGAGGACATTCAAGAAAATGACGACGGGGCATTAATTTGAATGACGGTCATCGCAACAGTAAATATTAATGGGTTTTCGTTACCATTAAAAGTCATTGTGATAGCTGAATGTCGGTCCAAAAAGGAATACCTAAGATGATCGGGGTTACAATATATGACATGATATAAAATTTTACATTTTCGTAAGAACGCTTATTTAAAATAAGTGTATTATACACACTAATTGAGCTATACTTTAAGTTATGAAGACACCATATTATTATACATAATCCAGTAAGCGATTGCTTGTTGGGCTGGAAACCATATATAAAAAATTAAAGGTAACAATCAGGTGTTAGTTGCAGCAACTTCGAAGTGCGAATTCAATGCTTGACGAAATGCTTTGTTGATTTGACTATCAATAGCCGCAGATGGTAGTCTATCCCATTGATACACTACAAGGTTTCTAATATCCTGGTGGTATCGATTTAGTTTTTTCGATATTTAAGCATCAATATGTGCCCTCGCAGATTTTTGGAATCACGAAGGTCAAAAAAGTGATTGAGAAGATGGGACGAAAACATGAGGGCTTTCCGCAACAGCATAATATCAGCTATAACCAAGATATAATGGATCGATGGAATTCCTAGGGTCCTAAGTTTAAAATCAAATGAAAGACCTTTGACATCAGTGACGATACTGGTCAAACCGATCCTGGTTCCCATCTCCAATCCTGGCCTATCCGATCACTTTCTCGCCATCCTTGATATCACTTACAAATACTCCCAGCCACACAAATATCATCCTACGTCAAACTTGGAGCAATTTGAATCACTCTCTTCTCCGCTCTGTCTTACACAAATCGCCTCTATTCTCTGTCAAAATAACATCATTCTCTCCTCACGATCTCGCCTTTATTTTCGACTCTGAACTCATATCCACTCTCGATCATCTCTTGCCCTCCAAGACTCACCCTAACAGTCGCTCGCACCGTGTCCAATGGTTTGACATCCAATACATACTCTCAAAGTGTTGACGCCGTAATGCTTTTCGAGCCTATCCCCGTTCTCTTAGATGTGATATCCGCTCGCTGACTCCGTTTCTCCGTGATTTCTATAATGCTCTTCGCCGGTCTCATCTCAACCGAGTACGCAACAAATGCAATTTCTTCTTTCAGCATAAAATCAACACTTCATTAAACTCTAAGTCTCTCTGACATACTTTTAACTCAATTCTGTCTCGCTACTCTTCATCTTGCAACATCAATCCACATGATTATTCGATAGTTCTCCTGATCAAAGAATACAAGTTGCTCTCTCCCATGCTCGTATCCATCCCATCGCACTCTTCCCCGCCTCACCTCATCTTCCCGTAACTTTCATTTTCTCACTGTCTCATCTGCCGAAGTCTAATCTGTCCTTATATACTAGCCCAACAAAACCTCACCTGCCGATCCCCTGTCTACCTTCATACTTAAATCCATATGCTCATCGATATACCCTTTCCTCACCACCTTGTTTAACTCGTCCATCAGCAGTCATATATTTCCTTCACACTGGAAATCCGCCATCGTACGTCCTCTCCTTAAGAAACAATCGCTCGACCACTAACTTCCTTCTGGATATCGCCCCATTTCACTCCTCCATACTCTTTTCAAGCTCTTAGAGCGCCTTATCTTAATACAGATCAACGTGTATCTCTCTACATCCAATCTGTACCCTTCTTCTGAATCCGCTTTCCGCTCTAATCACTCGACCGAAATCGCCTGCATGAAAGTTTACAACGACCTACTCATTTCTCGTAACAAGGCTATATATAGTGTTTTCATCTCCCTCGAACTTTCCTTCGCCTTCGACATCATCGACCACAACATCCTCCTGTATCGCCTTCGTTATGATTACAGCTTTTCTTCCTCATCCGCAGCATGGTTTGCATCATATCTATCCAACCGTTCATTTCGCATTTGCTCATAATTCATCATCCTCTCATCCCATCCATATTTTCTGCTGGGTCCCACTGCTTTTCTCTCTTCTATTTGGCGATCTAAAAAAATATTTATTTTAACGTGGCAAATGCGTGCCTGGGCACGCTTACATGACCACAACAAAACAAAAATGTAAATTATGTGACGATAAGGTGTGAACGGAGGAGGTGATTAAATGTGATAAAGGAGGGAGCGCGGCGGACGTCGAGAGGGAGTTGATTCCAGGCGAGTGAGGCGGCGATGATGAAGGATCGGAGACCATAGTTGTTGGAGTAATTGGGAACGTGGAGTAAGAGGGTATGACGGGAACGCAGCGATATCGAGGTGGGACGAGTGTCGTCTAAGAAAGGAAGGTTGATGAACGATGGGGATCTCTCTCCGTGTATCAAATCTTACTCATTTAGCGTCATGCAATACGCCGATGATATCATCATATATGATCATGCACCCGCCATCGCATTCACGATATCGGAATTTCTGCCTCAAACTGTCTTTCTTCAATTTACAAACTCCTCTTTTATCTTCATATCGTTCTAAACCCCGGTAAGTCCGAAATAATGTGGATCCACCCCGTCAACCTAACATATCTCCTCCTGTATCTTTTACTTCATCAATCATCCTCATAATCCACAATCTCACTTAGGCTTTCATTTTGATGATAACCTTTCCCTTAAACCCGTTGTCTGGAACAAGGTCCGCTCGTCTAACTTAAATCTCCGTGACATCCGCCGTATCGGCCCCTTATCGACTTCCGTTCTTGTATATATCTTCTTTCATCGCTTCTTTTCCCTAAAATCGATTACTGCTCCAGCATTTGCGCTAATTCTCTAAAATGCATCATTCTTCCACTTCAACTCACCATCAACTCTGCCGTTCAAGTGATCCTACGTGTCCGTCACTTCGACAACACATCAACATATCTTGCCCAACTTTCCTAGCCCACCATCCACATCCGCATTCAACTCCGCGTTCTTCTCGTCACTTTTCGTCTCATCGTTGTCGGCTCCCCATCGTTCATCAACCTCCCTTTCTTAGACGACACTCGTATCACCTCTCCATCGTTGCGTTCCCGTCATTTCCTATTACTCTACGTTCCCTATTTATCTAACAACTACGGTCTCCGATCCTTCAACGTCGCCGCTCCGCTCGCCAGGAATTAACTCCCTGTCAACGTCCGCCGCGCTCCCTTATTTATCACATTCAAATACATCATCCGTTCCCACCTTCTCGACACATGATTTAGACTTTTTTCCTTCGTTGTCATGTAAGCGTGCGCCAGCACGCATTTGTCACGTAAATATAAATCTATTTTATTTGAACCACAACGAAATTTCAAAGTTACAGCACCTGAACCAAACAAAATATCTGCATATTCGACTCATGCCTATAGTATGATGGTAGCAGAATGGGCAACCTTCATGTCACCAGAACAAATAGTTAGTTTGTCTATCTCATTGTGAGTCAACGTAATGAGAAGTAGTCGAGACCCATTTTTCATTGAGCATCCTTTAGTGGAATTTGGGAGGTGCTTCTGCCTTTCGTCTTTTGCCAGATCGGGATGATGACGTCATTGTTCTGCAGAAAACTAAATTAATTGAGATCACCCATTACATTGCACGATTTATACCACAGCACATTAATACCCTATATATGACATAATAATACAATCAACTTTGCATATTAAACCACCGCTGATCGATTCGGATATTACTATAAATATTTAAATCGAATAATGCCTAAATCCAAGTTTAGGCAACATGGATTTAGACCGAATCACTCAAGGATAACCAATCTCGTAGAAACAAGATCTGGTTGAGTAGACTCATTAAGACAAGGCATACAGGTGGATGTGATCTTTATCGATTTGTCAAATTCATTTGACAGTTATTGTCATTTTTCTTGTTAATAAGTTATCTAGCGTCGGAATCAGGGGCAAATGAAAATAACAATAATAATAAAGACTTTCTTAACTACACATAAAAAAGAGAAAAAGAAACATGCAATAAACCAGATCAGACACAACAATAGAAAGTCAGTAGCTCTTCAGTCTTCTAACTCTTTTCTTCTTCTATGGCCTCAGGTCCAGGGGGATCTGAGCCCCCCCCAACCGATCCAACACGCCGCCTTCCGACTGAACCACCCGGGGTCTTTCACCCCCCCCCGAAGAATCCAATCGGCGCGGACTATGCTTGGTAAACGAGAGACGAGGAGCTTAAGAAACCTTAGCCTTTGCTCTGGGGGACGTCCTCTTGAGAAGAAGACTAGTCCCGAGATAGCCCAGGTACCCCAAAGGCGCACCTGGGTTTTCCCTTTCAATGACAGATGCTGAGCCCGTTTCAGGACCCACCTAGCTTTCTTCAGGATACGTTTAAGTCTATCCAGGTCAGCTTTCGCCGACCAGTTCACCGTAACGGTGAACCCCAGGTATTTTACTCGACTTGTGAAGGTGGGGAGTGGTTCAGAGGCAAATATGGAAGAGAGTGCAGAGAGTGCTAATCTCTTAAGTTTTTTCTTTGTTGCAGTGGTGCCATGAAAGACAACCGCCTGCGATTTGGCGGAGTTTAAAATAAGATTGGATATGGGTAAAAGGTCTTTTAATCTTAAAAAGAAGCGGCTGATGTCAGAAACTACGTCTTTGCACCTGTGTCCAGAGAACAGGGCTGTGGTGTCATCAGCATACACCACAAGACGTTGTTCGCGTTTAAATATTTTAAATAGATTAATGGAGGCAGCAAGATATAATATAGGAGAAAGAGGTGAACCTTGAGGCACACCCGTAATAGGGTAGAACTGACGCGCATCAGGGTCGTCTTCATAATAAAACCGCTTGGTGTACAGCAGGATCTCCACCCTGTTCACAATTCTCGCAGGCAACCCGAGGGACCGTAGAGAAGAGATCACAAAAGGAATGGAGATACGGTCAAATGCAGCAGAAAAGTCAAGGAAAATAGCCACGACTAGGCGATGGCTATTCTCCCGACAAAACTGTTCCACCTCACCTACTGCTGAATGGACCGAGCGACCTTTGACGAACCCATGAAAACCTGGAGGGATCAAATTACGCCTACTTAATTGTCGCGGATTTTACGCGCAAGCGCTTTTTCGTAAATAGACACGAGGGAATTTTGAATCGAAATGGGACGCAGGTCTTTAGGACATGAGCAGGATTTTTTCTTAGGAATAAAAACACGCTTACTAATATTGATGCCTGCTACATCGGATGGAGAGGCTAAAAGCATTGTTACAGCCACCTCTCTTCTCTGATCAGCTGTCAAAAGCTGACAGACCCGAGAAGAAAGTGGAACGACGGATTTGGAGGTGCCCGGGAGTGGACCCCAGGAGTTAAGAATATCCGTAACAGATATATCCCTACTCCTGAAGTTACACCAAGGCGGGATTGGTTGAGGTGATTGAGTGGCTCCATAGTTTTGTAGGGCTAGTGACTCCTCCAAAAATTTTTCAAGGCCTACCTTCCCTATCCAACCCAATGCTTTATCCTTCCAGCAAACAAACTTCTCCCTCTTGAAAATCTTCCAAAAAGAAGACTGAGAAGGATTAAGGCGAGCAATACTCGTCCTATCCCTACTCAGCTGGAACCTGTATCTAGTGCTCCAGTATTCATTCGAGAGGGCCTGTTTGGCGGAAGCAGAGAGATTAGGGAGGTTCAGTAATTTTGCTAGGACCTTGAGTTTCGTCGGAGTGGGATTGTATATACGACCTTTATAGGTAGTCGATAGAATCGCGGTAGCTTGCGAAAAGAGGTAGGTATTAAATTCGGTCAGACTCTGATTTCCTATTCGGGGAAAGAGTCGGATAGCCGCCTGGAAGAAGGCTACTCTGATCGGATCAAAGTGAAACCTCCTTCGAAGCAATGTATCTTCCTCAATTCTCCAACGAATTAGGTCATGAGAGGTGGACAATTGTTGGCGCGACTTCTCCGTACAGATAGGTTTAAGCAACCACCTTGAGTGAAGCAGTAAAATGTCGAGGATTGAATTTGTTGATGTACAATGAAAGGTGGGGGACGGTGGTTTGTGAATAAGATAACCGTTCCTAGCTCTGCGAAGTGATGCGTTGATCCAACGACCAGTTCTGTCGTTGAAGTCTCCAAGTATCATGTCATAGCCGCTATCAATAATACCATCCAGGAGGTCGCGGTTTTTGTGAATCTCCCCTGGCCGGATGTAGACATTGGCTAGACTGAGGCGTTTACCGTTCTTACAGAGTGAAATAACTCAACAAGACAGGGCTGGACAAGAATAGTTTAGTAGGAGGGAAGACCTTAAGGAGCATTTAACTAGGGTTAAAAGACCTTGAGATGAAGAGGAGTGAGGCGGGGTTATGTACGGAGTATAGTGGGAACAGATATGCTTTGGGATAAATCGAGTAATGTCCTGGGGAAGACGGATAGACCGCGTCTCCTGAAGGACTATAACATCTGCATCTCTACCGGATAAAAGTCTAAGGGCAGAAGCACCTCCCGAGTTCCACTGAAAAACATTTAGTGAAAAAGGCTCACGAGTACTATGCATTGTGATGGATTAGTTGGAAGGGGGATTGCCTACCTAGACAGAGCTAGGTGCAGGAAAGTTACCCTTCTTGCCACTAGCCCCATCCGTGGTTGGTACTTGCCCCTGGGCAGCATCTTCATTTCCCCTATGTTGTTTGCCACTCAGCATTTTACCGATCTTGAGTGGGGGGACAGTATGGGCCGAAGCCCCCTCTTCTTTGATTCCGGTAATACTTTAGAAGCCGGTACGGAGGGATTGGGCCCTACCGAACCCAGGGCCATCAGGATTAGATTCTGTAGCTTTCTATATGAAACTTCATTTTTCACGTCGATGAGTTTTATAATGTCCGCATCATCCATCCGATGAGAGGATGCTTGTGAAAAGGAGGCAGGAGTCTTAGATGGCTTCTGAAAACGATTCCTATAATCTTTGAAAATTCCACATTTCCTGCCCCAGGCAGGATGGCACCCCCGCAGTTAGAACAGGACGGGGCGGCTACACAACGTACGTCGGACAGTAAGGCGGGGCAATTAGCGGAACCGCATACCCCACAGGTAGGTGTCCCACTGCAGCTGGAGGACCAATGCCCCCATTTGTGACACCGACTGCAGTGGGGGAAAGTGAATTCATCACTTTCAATTAACTGAAACCTGAGATTGAGACCCATAAACGGGTTGTAATTTGACTTGTCAAGTGTTTCTGCCCTATCTATAGGGGCGGAGCAAAATCCGACGGGGATAGGTACCCCGTCCTTTCCTTTCAATAGTCTAAAATTACTGACTCTAAAAGATGCGCAGAGATTTTCGAGGTCTCCATCGTCAACCCAACAGGGGAGGTTCGTTACTTTCAAGGTAGATAGGATAGGTTTCTCAGTAAGTTCACCAAAATTAGACAAATTCGATCTGAAAAACCCAGTATACTCCTTTGCCATGTCCGCCGTTGCAAAGGAGATTTTGATTTCGGAATGAAGAAACTTCACGTTATTGAATATTATCCTCGAGGGATAATTTGCACAAAAATTCTTTAGAAATTTTTCGAATAGATTATGTCGTTGTAACGGAAGTTTAGGCTTAATAATTATAAGATTCTTTTGTTTTGGTATGGGTGGAAGCATCTTCCCATTACCATAAAAAGTAGAAACGTTACTGACCTTCGTGTTGTGTTGAATTCCATCTAGAAAAGCTTGTTCTAGTCCTTCTTTAACAGGAGTTCCGACAAAATTCGTTGAATTGCACTGCATAGAGTTCTTTTGAAGCTCCGCACTTACTTTTTTCGACATTTTTTTACGAAACGTTATTTTCGCAATACACTAAAATAACAACAATGCTTCCTTAGTACACGATCGTGTGCAGTGCGTATTAGTCGATATTTATAATAATTTATTCATCAAATGAGTGAAAGTACTGTCGGAGGTTCAAACACTTTCAACTCTAGTAAATTTTCAGCGAAAAACACAGATATTTCGATGGATTCAGATGGAAAGAAGGTATTTTCTGACTTAAAATCGACATTACAAGACTTTCAGGTAAGTTATGTTTCAGTTAACATAAATTCTGACTCAGGGGGAACTCCCCCCATTACAAAAACAAAACAATTTGGTGATTATTATGGCCACCAAGTCCACCGAAAGGCATTACTTATTTAATGTTTTTCTACGAAAGTTTGTACAAGACTACCCTGGCAGGGTAGTCTTCAATAATATCAAGATATTACCAAATTCACTAAAAATTTCGTTCGCTACCCACGACCTGATGGTAACTTATAAATCTTACTTTGATAAACATCTGTCCCAATTGGGAACATTAGAGCTAAATCCTATCCAGGCTACATTAAAAGTCACTAATTTTCCTCAGTTTTTGGATGCTAATGACACTGAGATTCTCGAAAAACAATACAAACTCGGTTCAATTCGGACTTTAGATTCCAAATCTGGGGACGCCCTCCCAGTGGCGTTCGTCACCTGCGATGTTGATAACGCACACACTTTGTGCACAAATTCATTTAAACCCTTTATAGGGTATAATCTAAAGTTCTCGATCATAGAAACAAACAACTTTATGTTTCCTCATTGTAATCATTGTCATAAGTGGGATCATTGAGCCTCGACTTGTAAAGAATTAAAAATATGCGGCTTCTGCACGAACGCTCTATGCCCCTCCTTGTCGAGTGGTGACAGATGCGATGCCAATCCGGTCTGTTGTAACTGTGGCGGAGATCACCCGGCGTGGTCCCGCCGTTGCCGATCCTTTAAAGAATATCGAAATAAGTATAAGCCAGTTGCTTCTTCCCCTAACAAAAGCTATGTCAAAGTCACGGCCGATGGTTCCTCAGATACAATGTCCAACAAAGATTTATTGTACTTATTGGATAACACAAAAAAGACCAAAAGCTTAAGAGATTAGCACTCTCTGCACTCTCCTCCATATTTGCCTCTGAACCAGTCCCTACCTTCACAAGTCGAGTAAAATACCTGGGGTTCACCGTTTCGGTGAACTGGTCGGCGAAAGCTGACCTGGATAGACTAAAACGAATCCTGAAGAGAGCTAGTTGGGCTCTAAACGGGCCCAGCATCTGTCGTTGAATGGGAAAACCCAGGTGCGCCTCTGTGGCACCTGGGCTATCTCGGTATTAATCTTCTTCTCTAGAGGACGTCCCCCAGAGCAAAGACCAAGGTTTCTGAAGCTCCTCGTCTCTCGCTTAACACACATCGTCCGCGCCGATTGGATTCTTCGGGGGGGGGACGGTGAAAGACCCCGGGTGGTTCAATCGGAAAGCGGAGTGCTGGATTGGTTGTGGGGCTCAGATCTCCATGGATTTAAGGCCATGAAAGTTGGTAATGTCTGGAAAGAGGAAGAAGCTAAGATTAATTATTATGTCTGAAGATTCTCCGTGTGTACTTTTCATTTATTTATCTACTCTGACTTATTGACGGCTTGTTTATTTATTTAAGAAAATCTTTATTATTATGATATTTATCTGAGTACACTTTATTGTCAACGGGTGTCTCTTTGAGTTCCTTCATTAGCCCCACTATTTAACAAATATGTTAATGACATCATCGCTGATCTAACATCGGAGTGTATTATGTATGCCGATAATTTTTAATACGGCGATGAATTCGCAAGCATTCATATGCTTAAGCATTATAACTCGATCTTGATTCTATAAATAAATGGTGCTCTTCTCAGGGGCTTTTGATTAACACTAGTAAATACAGCCACATGCAAATTGGTTCGCCAATTATTCACGCATAATATCATATAGGTAAATCAATATCGTCTCTACTGACAAATTTGATGACTTAGGGGAGAGTCTTTAGTAAAACTCCTGACATTAGTCAGCATGTTGTTAAAGTCGCTTCCTCATGTCGTCCTACTATCGGCCTCATTAAACGTTCGTTAAAGGACCTTATATGTTCATGACTTTCGAATACTCTATCGCACGCCTATAGAGTCGCATATTATTTACGCCTCTCCTACAGCCTTTTCACGACCTATGATTCGGTGCTTAGATTTACAACAAAGCTCGATAAAAAATAATGATTTTTTTGTGTGGTAAATGCGTGCCGGCGCCCGCTTGCATGATCACAAAAACACAAACATCTAAGTCATGTGGCAAAAAAAAGTGGGAATGGAGGAGATATTTGAATGTGATAAAGGAGGGAGCGCGGCGGACGTCGAGATGGAGCTGATTTCAGACGAGGGTACGGCAACGAGAAAGGATCGTAGACCGTAGTTGTTGGAGAAATTGGGAACGTGTAATAAGAAGGAATGACGGGACGCAACGATAGAGAAAAGTGAGGTGAGTGTCGTATAAGAAACGGAGGTTGATGAACGATGGGGAGCCGACAGCGATGAGACGAAAAGTGACGAGAAGGCGGAGTTGGATGCGAATGTAGATGGTGGGCTAGGCGAATTGGGCAAGATGTTTGGATGTGTAATCGAAGTGATGGAAACGTAGGCGCACTCAAACGGCAAAGTTGATGATGCGTTGTAGGGGAAGGATGATGGTTTTTTGAGAATTGGCGGACATGATCTAGCAGTAATCGATTTTAGGGAAGAGAAGCGATAAAAGAAGATACATACAAGAATGGAAGTCGATTGGGGGCAGATACGGCGGATGTCACAGAAAATCAAGTTAGACGAGCGGACTTGTTGCGGACGAAGGGTTTAAGGGAAAGGTGATCATCGAAATTGAAACCTAAGAAAGTGAGATCATGGACTATGGGGATGATTTATGAGGTAAAAGATACAGGGGAGGAGATATGTTAGGTTGATGGGGTGAATCCACATTATTTTGGGCTTGTCGAGATTTAGAACGAGATGAAGATAGGAGAGACTTTTGTAGATATAAGAAAGACAGTTGGAGGCAGAAATGTCGATATCATATATGCGGTGGGAGGTTGTATGAGCATAGATGGGGATGTCATTAGCGTATTGCTAATGACATCCTCATTACGTTAAGGAGATAAAGCTTGGTAAATGATGAATTATGAGCAGATGCGAGAAGAACGGTCGGATAGATATGAGGCAAACCATGCTACGGATGAGGACGAAAAGCTGTAATCATAACGAAGGCGATACAGGAGGATGTTGTGGTCGACGAAGTCGAAGGCGTAAAAAAAGTTCGAGTGAGATGAGAACACTATATATAGCCTTGTTACGAGAAATGAGTATGTCGTTGTAAACTTTCATGCAGGCGATTTCGGTCGAGTGATTAGAGCGGAAAGCGGATTGGGAAGGAGGGTACAGATTGGATGAAGAGATATAAACGTTGATCTGTATTAAGATAAGGCGCTCTAAGAGCTTGGAAAGAGTAGGGAGGAGGGAAATGGGGCGATATCTAGAAGAAAGTGAGTGGTCGAGCGATTGTTTCTTAGGGAGAGGACGTACGTTGGCGGATTTCCAATGTGAAGGAAATATACGACTTCTGATGGACGAGTTTAACAAGGTGGTGAGGATAGGGTATATCGATGAGCATATGGATTTAAGTATCAAGGTAGGCAGGGGTTCGGCAGGTGAGGTTTTGTCGGGCTAGGACATAAGGACAGATTAGACTTCGGCAGGTGAGACAGTGAGAAAATGAAAGTTACGGGAAGATGAGGTTAGGCGGGGAAGAGTGCGATGGGATAGAGACGGGGGTGTGAGTGAATAATGTGGATACTTTGGTCTAGAGAGGACGAATAATTATGTGGATTGATGTTGCAAGACGAAAAGGAGCGAGAAGAAGTGAGTTAAAAGTATGCCAGAGAGACTTAGAGTTGAATGAAGTGATGATTTTATGCTGCCAGAAGGATTTGCATTTGGTACGTAGTAGGTTGAAATGAGACCGGCAGAGAGCAAAATAGAAATCACGGAGACGGAGTGAGCGAGCTGATATAACGTTTGAGAGAGCGGTGATAGACTCGAAAAGCATGACGGAGTCCGCGCTTTGAGAGTATGTATTGGATGTTAAACCATTGGGCACGGTGCAATCGACGGTGAAGGTGAGGCTTGGAGGGCAAGAGAAGATCGAGAGTAGATGTGATTTCGGAGTCGAACAGAAATGCGAGATCATGATGAGAGGAAGATGTTATTATGGAAGCAGCTAGAGACGATTTGAGTAATGCTGAGAGAGAAGAGTGAGGTCAAAATTTTTCCAAGGGCGACGTATGATGTTAGGTGTGTGAAGCGGGGAGTGGTTGGAAGTGAGATCAAGGGTGACCATGATGAATCGGATGGAATAGGCAGAAAAGGTGTGGTCAAGGCGGATGTTGAAGTCGCCAAGAACGAGTGAAGGGATGGAGGACAAAGAACAATGAGAAAGAAGGTCAGCGAGTTCGGTAAAAATAAGGAGGTGGGAGCTGATGAACCCGGACGGTGTACAATGGCGAGATCAAGAGTGATCGGGCTAGAAGAACGATATGTGAGCAATTCAAAAGAGCAAGGGATGAAATTGAGAGTGATTCTGCGAAGAGACGTGGTGACGAGCGAATGCGACAATTACGCCATGATTAGATAATTTAGAAGGAGATGAGCTTATGGCGCGTGCTGATTCGACAAGTGAGCAACGGGCAGAGAGCAAACGGCGAATTGAGAGTTCGTCGAGATCAGAGTGCCAGGATTCGGTGAGGCAGAAGAGATCAATGGATTGCTTGTTGAATAGGTTGAGGATGATATCGGATTTATGAAGAATATATCTAGTGTTGAGGAGGCTGAGGTGAAAACCGTGTGTGGTGTTGATAGGGGCTAGCGGAGAAGGCACACAGAGGAGATGGAGTGCCATCGAATGTTGATGCGGGTGTGGACAACTTGAAAATTTCCGACGTTGTTTCGGTTGGAGAGAGATGTTTCGCCGTTTTCCTCACGACGGCGTTTTTTGATGAGGACAGAAGAGAGTTGAGCGATATCGGAAGGGGTACGATCATCGCACCCCTGAAGGCGGAAACATCGTATTCGAGACGTGCTTGTGGAGATAAGGATGTGAAAAGAGTGATATTAGTGACGTTAACGCAACGATCGCGAGAAGGAAATCTTTTCCGTAAGGCGGACGAGTGACGTGAGTGCGTGAGATTTGGAGGGAGTTGGTTTGACGGCAGGAGACATAGAGGATAAAGATAATATGGAGGGTGTCAAGCGATGTGAGGAAAGGTATGAGTGAAAAGATCGTGGAGGTAGGTTGAATATATTTTGAATGTGGATGTAGGTTATTGAGAAACGTGATAGGAGGGACGGGACGGAGGGTGTCTGGGAGTGAAGATGACATGGGATGGGAAGTGTATATGGTGACAGGATCAGTGGGTGGAGAAAGAACATTGGAAACGATTGGGGTAGTTTGATTAGACGTGTTGGATGTTGATGTGTGCTTATGGGAGAGGTTGCGGATTAGTTTGTTGGTACAAAATCCATATAGGAAGTTTTAGACTTACTGTTGTCTCAGACTATTGTTTTCCAGACGATGCAGTCGTGTGTCGAGCACTGTACTTGCAGTTGAGCATAGTTGCTGTCGGTCGTATCTGTTTTCTGTCGTCCTCCCATTAACATCCTTGTGTGTTGAAGCTGTTATATTTGCTACTGCAACTGATTGAACTGATCTGCAACTGATTGATTTGATCTGCAGCTGATTGAATTAATTGTAATTATACTAAACACATACTTTTTCTTACATAAAAGTAAGATCTTTATCATATTTTCCTTGTACCTGCTTGTTTATTCAATCTTTTATCAACCAAATAAGTCATTCTGCTATGCTGGTCCGAGTAATATGTGTCGAAACCTGATAACGTAGCAGTTCCTCTTGATTACCTATAATCCTTATTCTGATGTAAGTTTTATAAAACATTATTATTCTTATAATTAGATCATAATTCTGATACAAAACATTATTAAAAATTATTAAGTAAATTCATGAAAATAAACTTTTATTTTAAAATTCCATTTTTGATTTTAACTTGATATAATTTTTAAAATATTTAATATTTTAAACAAAATCAAAATTTTTGTTTGGAATCAAGTTCAGAAGATAGGCAATGTCCTGTCTTCGGTGGCCTCTAAAACACAGGCGGCGTTGATCCAAGCAATCACCGCTTTGATTCGCTGCATGAACCAAGACGATTATCGCTTGTTGCCAGTCGACCGAACCAACCTATTTCCCAGCGCCTCGAGGAAGATGCTGTGCTCGAGCCAGCAGCAATAAGCGTATCGATTGCCGATGGTACGACCTAGTAATCGAGGGTATCGATATCTCTGTATTTTGATCTTTCTTTACCTCTGCGTCACTGGCGACGGTACTGCCTTCTGTCATAGCTTGAGATTGGTACGTCGGTGCCAGTGTATTGGGACAGGCAAAGTTTCATATCAGAATACGGCCGGATTGCAGCGGGATGAGAATCGCTCTATCTGGGTGATTTCCATCGATCTTTGAGATATCATTTGGTTCCAACCTTGAAGGTACTCCTTCTGGCGCGAGGACCATGCGAATTATCTCGTTTACTCCGGTGTGACGGATGTGTCTGGCCCTTATGGGACTACAATTGAGCGCGTGCGTACTTCCGCTACTCATCTCATCTCCGTATATTCCAGTAAAGACTTGTTTTGAGAGGACCTCAGGTCTCAGTATTACCGCTATCGACAAACGGGTGATAGCTTCGTGGTAATTGTCGTTTAGCAAAGTTGAATCAGCAAGACTACTTCGAAGTTGAATCAGCAAGACTACTTCGAAGAAGCAGTCTCCAAATCAAATCGTTACCTTCTTTAACTTACGAACAATAAGCAAGGACGCTATCTCTCGGGCTTGGCAGATTCCCGGCCCACCGAGCAAAACTAGGAATGTAGCATGCTTATACGTTTCATCCCGCAGCACGACATTTAAGATATTGCACAAAATAAATTGGACCTTTTCGTAAAAACACAGTAATAGATCACTTCGGAAACAAGATGTTGTCTTCGACAGAAAATAGACATTCAGAAGGGTCAAAAATGACGGATTAAGAATAGTGTGTCATGCCTGTGTGGTTCATTCAACTAAATCTCGGATCGGGCAAGTTCGTCTATGACCTGGTCAAGTGTAGCATTAATATTGAACTCGGAGTTGCCAATCGGGGAATCCAACAAATGGGCGTCTGTATGAACTACTTTTCTACACTTCGGGATAGCGTCTTTAATAGATCTGTTAACATACTCATCAGTTGCGGCGATCTCGCATTTTGTGAAGTTAAACACAATCCCCATATCAGCTCCCAGTTTTTGGATGATGGCGATATCAGATATCAACGTGTCGACTTATCTCCCTAGTACGCCATTGTCGAGATACCATAGATTTAAAGACGACCTCATCGTGTGCGCCATGTTATTGACTGCGAGACAGATTAAGAGTAGGTTCAGTGGGTCACCCTGCTGAACTCTTTAGCTGTATGATATAATCTCGTTCCCGAAAAATAGATGACTTGGATTGTTGTAATAACTCAACGAACGGAAGAATCGGTGATACGTCCCGCGCAACGCTGTCGAAGACATCATCGCGCTTCACGCTGTTGAACGTGTTTCGGAACTCCAGCTTCAGCAGTGCATAGTCGGAACCAACCGAATCCCCCAAAAACGTTCGTGCAGCTTTGATAGCAGCTTCGATGCTACGTGGTACGCCAACTCACAGCTGAAAGAACAGGAATCCATCCACGGGAAGCTCCGAGGCGAAACGGCAGGCAAACTTCGCAGCTATGCATCTAATGGTAACACCGACTGCGATCGGCTGAATGTCTCTGTCCTTCTTCCCGAAAGCGAGCATCCAGGCACAACACACTATCGGAGTTACACTATCAGATACCATGGCGGACAGAAGCAACGATCCCAGGCCTAGTAGTGCTTTTGTGAGGTAATCTGCTGCGGCTCTAGAGAAATAAGCCATGATATCCTTCGGATGGGAGGGGCTCAAGCCACCATTCCTCCTGCCGAAGAAGGTGAAAAAGATCGTAAAACTGCGCGAAACGAATCAACCGACTTCCGGTATAGCAACGTTCATCTTTGATAATGGAGGTATAACAACGTCCATCTTTGATAACGTCCATCTTGTGTGGAAACACCGTGTTGGATACAGCCACTGTAGCGATTTAGCTGTAGCTGTGTCGCAGGGCAGAAGAGTGGCGACTGAATAAAATGTCGATAGTGCCCACTTAATGTCATTGTGCTCAACCTTTCCGCTACTGTTCGACACATTTGAGCCTCCCGATCATCTTGATTTCACCCTCCTATCGATTGTCTCATTAAAAGCGTGGTTGTTAGTAAGTGGTAGCCAGAGCAGGCCTCCTAAAGCATTGCAGTGAAAGCAGACATAGCAGCTCGATCTCATTTTGTTATTGTCGAAATTGTTCTTACCACTACGCCTAACATCCCCATTATCAGCCTCGTTTTCATCTGGTAGTGGTGTCGTTGAATTATCTATTGTAGCAACTTCTCGAATTTGAATTTGATAATATGCTCGCTGTTATCCTCTCGCTGGTAAGTATTTATATGTTCGAAATTGTCTTTTTTTGGTTAGATTGCCTTTGTATGTATTATTGCGTGTTTAAGCTTGTATGATACTCTTTTGTGTATTTAAGCTGTTAATTTTTTATATGATATTTAACAATTAGTTTTTTAAATTATATAAAATCTTCTAATAACAATTATTAATTATTTATAATCATTTATTATTATGTACTATTTAATAATTTAAATTTTATTTTATTTTTAATTTATAAATAATCCAAAATACGTAGACTCAGTTTTCTCATCTGATTCGTAAATGGTTAAATCTTGATAAGAAATTACAGCATCAGCAAAGGAACCTCGCTTTGTGTCCTTTAGATGGTGTCTAGTACAGTATTCCTTAAAAAGCTTGCATCCCCTCGAAGATTAAAGATTTCGTTCCATACAATTGCTACATGTTGGCTTGACTTCTCACCGTATAATCCCATTCTTGAACATACTCAAGCACACAATCCTCATTCAACTACGGATCAAACTTACGTTGATCTTAATCATCCTAACAATGCTAACGGTAAAGCTTTTCATCTCGTATTTCCTCTTTCATATTCATCCCTACATCTAAATACCTCTTATACTTATTTCTTCTCTGCACTTACTCCTTACTCCACCTCTCCAGTATCACTTCTCAATAATTTACATTATTCCGTCAAAATCATCTCCAGTAACATCCCCGATCAATCGATTCATCACTCCAACCCTGTCACACATGTTCCAACCTATCTTAATTCTTCATTGAAAACCCCTGCCATTCCCACTTCTACATGCTCTTCTGCCTATACTCCTACCAGCTATGTCCAACCACCACTTCCACGTAATCGTTTTCCTTCGCGTGATTGCTGTATTATCATATCAAACTTAAAGCTTTCCGAATCTGCTTCTCCACAATCTCGTTTGAATGATGATGTATCTGCTTTTAGATATATTCTAGCAACCATCCATCCATCTTCAATAATATCGCTCCTGTATATTTTACCGTTTAAATAAATCCACTAAATCCAATCATCTGTCCTCAACTCCTAAAAATCGTTATCCGACATAGTTCACATGTTTCCTAGGTACTCTTCCAACGTTTTAAACTTCTTACCAATTCATATACTTCTCGTATCTTTAATAGCCGCTCTCTTCCTGATATTGCCCAGCGCAATTTAGCTCGAATTGAGAAATCGGCGTGAAACAAACCGCGAGTCATCCCTAGCAATCCGTCAAATCAACGGAAATTTTTACGTCGCACGCACGAGACTAAAAATCCGATGGCGTCTTGTCTCTACCCCTTTTCTTCTTCGCTAGTCGATCTCACTGCTAAACATACTTTTCCTCTTAGTCTTTTCAACACTCGCTCGATTCTTCATAATGATTATCTGCTTCTTGATATGTTGGATTAATTATCTATCAATATTCTCTACATTATCGAATTCTGGCACTCTGACTCTGACGATCTTGATATTCGTCGTCTATATCGCTTTGGTCGTTTTCTAGTTGAATCAGCTCGTCCAATTGACTCTTTCACATACACTGTTTCTATTAATGGCGGTGTCGTTACCGTTGCTCGTCACCCAACGTCTCTACGTAAAATTAATGCTAACATCTGTTCCACATCATTTAAATTGCTCATTTGTAGATCATCAAGTTTTTTCCCTCTCGAACTTGTAATTGTATTACATTGTCATATAATTCTTATTTTGTTCTCGGCGACTTTAACATTCGACATCATTTATGTTCCTAACTGCTTCAATGCATCTATCTCCTTGTCAATTACTTTGCTTGTTTGTCGGATCATTTCCTTGTCACTCTTGCTCGTCCTCATTATCCTTCTCCGCTTCCAACATTAGCTACTCCAAGTCGACTCTGGAAACTTCCTGATATCCCTATTCTCTGCGCAGCCTTACTCAATTCTTCAATCTTTTCCCTTCCACTCTTTTTATCATTTTTTATCATTTGTTTCACTCTTTTCACTTCCACTAGAAGACACTTGTTATCATTTTTCCAAAAAATGATAAAATGATTTTAGATGCCCTCTACGATACATCTAAATAAAAGACAAAATAATATGCTAATATGTGATCTGTTATATCTAAGAATTAGTTGTCGTTACACAATATCATGACAGAAACAGGAGCTTTTTCCAATTTGTAGATGAAATTGAGACGATTATCTTAATAATTATAATTATACCATTATACAAGTCCAAAAATTAATAAATAATAAAATTATTAATTACAAAAATTAATAAAATGTCCCATCTGTATCTTTCATATTCAATTTTGATATTAAGTTATTAAGCTAATATAATCTCGCTTTTGTTCGATCATTTCCTTGTCACTCTTACTCTTACTTATCCCCATCCTCCTTCTCCACCTCCAACATTAGCTACTTCTGGAAAGTCGACCCTGGAAATTTATCGATAATCCTATTCTCTGTGCAGCCTTACTCAATTCTTCACTGTTTTCCTTCCACTTAACTATCGTTCATCTGATGATCTCTGCGTTCTGTTTGATTCTAAACTTACGACTATTCTCAATCACCTTCTGCCTAGTCGACCATGATGTTTTCAGCGCTTGTGCCATGCTCCCTGGTGCGATTCCGACTGTAGACTTTCTAGGTGTCGACTCCGTCATGCTTTTTCATGTGTTTAATCGCTCTTAAACCTTCTCCAAACCCACTCACTCCAAATCTCCGTGCTTCCTATCTTTCTTTCCGTCGTTCCCATCTCATTCTTACGCGTACTAAACGTACTATCTTTTGGAGAAATCAACTCGAATCCTCTTCCAACAAAATCTCATTAGAAAATCTTAAACGCAATTATTTCACGATAAAAAAAACCCCTTGTAGCATAAATCCTGATGAATTTTCTTCTTATCTACAATCTAAGCTAGCAAATTTACTTTTCTTTCTACATATGCCCCTTGTACCCCTTTTCTTTAAATACTTCCCTCCAAAAGCTATTCCACGTTCTTCCCGTTTCGTCTGGTGAAGTTTCTTCTGCCATTATCTTATAAAATCTCTCCTTCTGGCCTAATTTTCACTCACTTGCTTAAAAATATCTGCTTCTATCTCACAATTCCTAACCACATTGTTCAACTTGTCTATCTATAGTCACACATTTCCTTCCATCTGGAGATGCGCCACTGTTCGTCCTCTCCTTAAAAAGCAATCTCTCGACCCCTCACTAGCATCCTCGTACATTCCTATATCACTTCTCTCAATCCTCTCTAAACTCCTTAAGCGTCTCGTTCTCAAGCAAGTTAACGCATATATATTATCCTCCAACTTATTTCCTATCTTCCAAGCCGATTTTCGCTCTAATTATTTTACTGAAATTGCCTGTCTACAAGTTTATAATGACTTACTCATCTCGCGCGATCAAACATTATTTAGTGTCGTAGCTTCTCTTGATCTATCATCTGCTTTTGACATCGTCGATCACTTGATTCTTCTCCATCGCTTTCGTCATGGTTATGACTTCTCTTTACCCAGTGTAGCTTAGTTTTCTTCATATATATCAAACCGTACATTTCTATTCTGCTCTGACTCTTCTCTAATCCATCCTTTTTCCATCCCATCCGGACTTCCACAAGGCTTCGTACTAAGCCCTTTGCTTTTCTCTCTTTTTCTCGGTGACTTGTCTTCTATTTTTCATACATTTAACTTCCATGTTATGCAATATGCTGATGACATTCTCATATATGCTCATGCGCCTGCTTATCGTACTCATGATCTTAGTGTTTCTGCTTCCAATGATATTGCCTCAATTTTCAATAATCTTTATTCTCTTCGTCTTACTCTGAATCCTAATAAATCCGAAATAATGTGGATCCTCCCTCGACGCCCCAGCTTAGAGCCTCCCTCCGTATCATTAAATTCTACAATTCTTCCTATCGTTGACAATCTCGTTTTCCTAGGCTCCTATTTCGACAACCGACTTTCACTTAAACCTTTTGTTATAGATAAAGTACACTTATCTACCTTGATTATCCGCAATTTCCGTCAAATTCTTCAGATAATCGATTATTCTTACATGACGCTCATATCTTCTCTCCTTTTCTCGAGATTTGATTACTCTCTTGGTATATTTTCCAACTCATCTAAATCCACTCTTTTTCCCTACAACGCATAATCAATACAGCCGATCGAATTCTCCTCCGTCTTCGTCGTGTTAATCATAGATCCCACCATCTTGCTTATCTCGATTTGCCTATCATTTATTGTCGTGTTCAAATTCGTCTTCTCATTGCTTTTCGCCTTGTAACTTGTAATACACATTCTTTCTCAACCTTCATTTTCTTGATAATTCTCGTCCTGTTTACTGTTCCTTGTATTCCAGTTATTCAATTTTTTTGTGTTCTAAACTACTCTACCTCTTTGGCTTCCGCTCCTTCCTTGTAGCGGCTCCTCTCTCGTAAAATCATCTGCCAATTCATATACGACTATTAACCTCCCTGTCGTGCTTCAAACACCAAATTCGATCCAATTTAAACAGATTAACTAATTTATCTGTATGATTTTTGCTGTTTTTTGTTCCTTAGTGGACTTGTAAGCGTGCAACTGGCACGCATTTGCTACTTTAGATAAATTATTATTCGCTCCAACCAGTTTAAATGACAAATTTGTCCAAAGAAATGGGTGGTAGGATGAATTTGATAGCACTAGTCCATTATCAATAGTTGTGTTGGCAAACGCTATTGGTAGCGTTGACCTAATTACTAAGGCTTCCAGCTTTGTAATACGAGATACCAATAGCCATTGTCTAATGTAATTTCTTTGGATTCCTTAAACAAAAGCGTTAACATTTCGGCGACAAGGAATCAGCAGAAGCAGTAAAAGGACCGAAACACGAAATGTAGGCGTGGGCTCACTGCTGATGAGGTCCACCCACGCTGATTGTAGTGTGCAGTGATGCTGATAGGAATCAAACAACCACACGAGGATAATATCAAACCGACCAGTTAAGAAAAGCGGCTCGTGTATGCAATATATTCACAATATGTTAATTAACTAATTAAAATACCTGTTGTTTTTGCATATCAGTTGTGCTTGCATATCATGCATGCCCAAATGTGCATACATGATTTGCAAGCAACTTCAATATATGAATGCACTATTAGGCATTGACAACTTAAAACTTGTTCAGAAAAGGGCATCGATAATAAATCACTTAATGTGCCACTTCAGAGGATTACTTATAACCCCTTAAAAATGTAACCATTTGTATATAGGTAGTAAAATACGGTTAACTATTCGATTGTTTACTGTCACATTCAAAACGTTTCAAAGATATCCTAGAAGTAATAGATGTGATAACTTTAGCGAACTTTCAATCAACTCGGTAATCGTAGCTTTTGCACTGTAAATAACATCATACTATTGACACAAGTTATATGCGTCCGTGATCTAGTATTCTCAGTTTCGTAAGGATTTAGATTGCTAAAAAATATATTACGTAGGCCAACCAATTAAGAGTAGTCAACACGATCGAGATCTATAACAAACGACGAACCCTCAAATGTATTGGTGTGGGCATCAATGCACATTTTACACAGGAGCTCATATCATTTAAAAGTTAACTAACTTTATGTTTGTATTGTTTCATTATGGAATTTTACATGGAAAATTTAATAAACAGCTATAATACGATTTATTTCAAGATAAATATGTATTACCTATATCCAATGCAGTGATGGTCATCACTATTATTCGCTTCATTTTTATACTATATTGTGTTGTGAACTAACTTACTACGAGATTGGCTCTTAAATTGTGCTAATAAATCTATTAATAGAGTGAACCCGCTTCATCACCAAGTGCCCCTACGTCTTTCGACAACGCGACCTTGTGGCTTTGGCGTGTGTTTACAGAGGTATCAATAGAGTACATGCTCGAGGTTAGAACCCCGTACATAGAGTTTGCAGTGCACACGCCTTTACAATACAGAATATCTACGCTATTTAAATTTTAAATTTTATAAATAATTCGAAAATAATAATCCTTTTTGTGAGCAAAATAATCAGAATTTTATTAAAAATTTTCGATTGCAGAAAGTTATAGAAAATACAAATTAGCAATTTTATAAATTTAATCTCATTAATAATTTAATTTATATTTTTAATGGATATTATATAAATATCCATATATAAATCTATATAAATTAATATAATGATATAAAAATAACTACTTGCATTACATTTTAGTAAATTAATTTAATTGTTTATTTTCGCTCTCATAAAGTATTTAAAATGTATTTTTTTATAATATTTTTCCATGGTAATATCCCATACTCCATCCCACAAAAATGAAAAAGTTTCTGTTTGCCTGTCCTTTTTAATATTAGTTTCATTTTACTTACAAAAGTCAAATGTAAGTGAACTTATTTTTACAATAAAAATAAAACTGTCTCTGTATTGATGAGTCATATGAACTGATCCCGACGAACTCTTTGTTAAGTCACCATATCGCTAAACTCTTGAGCAGAGGATATTCGTGTACAAACATGTTGATTATTTAAGTAGGGCTGTCTGCATCAGTTTTGCGATTGCCAGACACACATGTTCAAGCAAGCGTTATACAATACTTTAGTGAAGAACGAACGATTTTTCTTCGGTTTAGTTTCTTTTATAATTGTTTTAAATATTGTCCGTCAATAGGAACTGTTGTGGATTTTGAACTGTTATAAAATAATTGAGAAAGTAGACACCTTGGCATTATTGGTTTGTATTATTAAAAATAATAATATTTAGGATTTCTATCAAGTATTTTTATTCCTAACAATTTCAGACACGTGTTTTTGAAATTTACAAGTTTACCTATTGAAAACTTATTACTATTACAACAGGCCTGTTACTTTCAACAAATTTAATTTTCACAATCTTAAGTCTTTCATTTCCCCTCATGCACAAGGGAACGGTATTTTAGTTGGATATTGAATAAGTTTTGAGGAGTTACAAAACCACATGTTTTACAAAGTACTTAATATCATCATTTTTTTGCAGAATGCCAATTTCAATCCTTAGCAATTTCTGTTTTAGTGTAGATATCAATTAATGCTATTAACTAATAGCTTTAATCTTTCATGATTTAAAATGGAACTTGATGAACTAAATTTATATGTTATAATATAATATTAAACCGGCCCACAAAAAGTGGTGGAGACTTAAGAAGCATGAAAATGAAATGAAAACGGCTTTTGATCAACTAAATGCCCACCCAAGCCGGTCGATGACTGACCTGTCGCACAATGTAACAAAACATATACAATAAGTTGCATACAAGGTACTTTGAAAAACGACTCAAGGAACAAGCTTCATTGTAATAATAAGAATTTTATTAAAGAAAAATACAATCGATAACTAAACTAATTATAAATATAAAAGAGACAAGGAACAAAAACAGTTAATCTACGCCGAAACTATACTTAATCTTCGTCAAGTCTTCCGCCAAACTTCACGGCCTCTGGTCCAGTTGGACGGACCTGAGGCCGTGAAGCACATGCGGCCCGCTGACTGAACCACCCGGGGTCTTTCACCCCCCCCCCGAAGAATCCAATCGAGGCGAACTATGCTGGGCAAACGAGAGACGAAGAGCTTGAGAAACCTTAGCCTTTGCTCCGGAGGACGTCCTCTAGAAAAAGAGACTAATCCCGAGTAAGCTCAAGTACACAAAAGGCGCAAATGGGTTTTCCTATTCAATGACAGATGCTGGGACCGTTTCAGGGCCCACCTAGCTTTTTTCAAGATGAGTTTAAGTCTATCCAGGTTAACTTTCGCCGACCAGTTCACCGTAATGGTGAACCCCAGGTATTTTACTCGACTCGTGAAAGTAGGGAGTGGTTAATTAATCAAAATGGATGAGAGTGCCGAGAGTGCTAATCTCTTAAGTTTTTGTTTTGTTGCAGGGGCGCCATGGAAGACTACCACCTGCAATTTGGCAGAATTTAAAATAATATTGGACCAGGTTAACTGATCTTTTCATCTTAAAAAGAATCGGCTGATGTTCTAGACTACGTATTTGCACCTGCGTCCAGAAAACAGGGCTGTGGTGTCATCAGCAAATACCACTAGATGTTGTTCGCGTTTAAAGAGTACAATGGAAGTAGCGAGAAACAAGGCATGAGGAAGAGGTGATCCTTGGGGCACACCCGGAATAGGGTAGAACTGACGCGCACCAGGGTCACCTTATAACAGAATCGCGTGGTGTACAGCAGTATATCCACCTTGTTAACAATTCTCGCAGGCAACACAAGGGACCTGAGAGAAGAGATAACAAAGGAATAAAGAAGCGGTCAAATGCATCAGAAAAGTCAAGGAAACAAGCCACAGCAAGTTGATGACTATTCTCCTGACGGAATTGATGCACTTCACCTACAGCTGAATGGACCGAGCGACCTTTGACGATCCCATGGAAATTTGGTGGGATTAAATTTCGCCTATTTAAATGATCCGGGATTTTACCCGCAAGCGCTTTTTCGTAAATCGACACGAGGGAATTTTGAATCCAAATGGGCAGCAGGTCTTTAGGACAAGAGACCGGATTTTTCTTAGGAATAAGCACACTTCTACTAATGTTGATGCCAGCCACATCGGAAGGGAGGGCTAGATGAATTGTGACGGCCACTTCTCTTCTTTGATCGGCTGTCAAAAGCTGACATACAAGAGAAAATAGTGAAGCGACGGATTTGGAGGTACCCGGAAGATGCCCCAGGAGTTAAGAATATCTGTGACCGATAGATCTCTACCCCTAAAGTCTCCCCAATGCGGGATTGGTTGAGGTGATTGAGTAGCTTCATAATTATGTAGGGATAGTGACTCCTCCAGAACATTATCAAGACTTATTTGACCAATTTAACCCAAGACTCTATCCTTCCAACATACAAACTTCTCCTTCTTGAATATCTTCCAGAAGGAGGACTGGGCTGGATTAAAGGATATAATGCTTGCCCTATCCCTACCCAGTTGTAACCTATATCTAGAGCTATAATATTCTTTCGAGAGAGCTTGTCTGGCAGAAGCAGAGAGGTTGGGAAGACGGAGCATAAATACTAAGGTCTTGAGTTTTGTCGGAGTGGGACTGTAAATACGACCTTTGTAGGTAGTCGAAAGCATCACGATTGCTTGCGAAGAGATGTAGGAATTAAATTTGATTACTCTCATTACCAATTCGAGGGAAGCGTTGGATAGCTGCCTGAAAGAAAGCCACTCTGATGGGATCAAAGTGGAATCTCCTTCGAAGCAGCGTATCCTCTTCTATCTACCAGCGAATCAAGTCATGAGAGGTGGACAGATGTTGTCGCGAATGCTCCGTACAGTGAGGTTTCAACAGCTACCTCTCGTGGAGCAGTAATAAGTCGAGGAGTGAATTTGTTGATGTGGAATGAAAGGTAGGGGGCTGTGGTTTATGAATAAGATAACTGTTTCTGGCTCTGCGTAGTGCTGCATTAATCTAACGACCAGTCCTGTCGTTGAAGTAACCAAGTACCAACTGTAGATAGCAGTCACCTCGTAACCGCTATCTATAATCCTATCTAGGAGGTCTCGGTTCTTGTGAATCTCACCTGGACGGATGTAGACATAGGCTAGGCTTAGGCATTTACCGTTTTTACAGAGTGATATAACTAAACAAGGCAGGGCTGGACAAGAATAGTTGTGTAGAAGGGAAGATCTTAAGGAGCATTTAAGTAGGGTATACAAGACCTTGAGATGAAGATGAGTGAGGTGGGGTTATGTACGGAATATAGTGGGAACAAATGTGCTTAGGAATGAATCAGTAATGTCCTGGGGGAGACGGATAGACCGTGTCTCCTGAAGGACTATAATATCTGCATCTCTACTGAATAGAAGTCTAAGAGCAGAAGTACTTCCCGAATTCCACTGAAGGATATTCAGTGAAAAGGCTCACGAATACTCTGCATTGTGATGGACGAGTTATACGGGATTGTCCAACCTAGACAGAGCTAGGGGCGGAAAAGTCGCCCTTTTCGCCACTATCAATGACTTTTAAGAAGTGGCGCTAGACAAACGACAGCGAGGACTACCGATGCTATCACAAAAAGTAAACAGAGGCAAAGCGAGCGTTGGCTAAAGCTAAGGCGACTAATCTGAACAAGTAATATGCCGACCCCGACAAGCCAGGTGGTGTAAATATTGTTTATCGCCTTAGTAAATCTCGACAACGCGCAACAGGATGTCGACCAAAATAACTACATCAAGAGTGTTGATCATCAAATATTACAAGATCCGCCCGAAATCACATGGCGTTGGATGATCACTTCGCCTGCATTTGCAACAGAATTCTGCAACCTGTCTATTATCAGTGCAGACCCCTACTGGGAAATGTATCAAACATTAGTGAAACGGAGGTAGCTGCAGCTATCAGATGGAATGAAAATGGAAATCAACGGGCCCATACGACATTCCGGTAGAAGTGTGGAAGCTACTTGGTCGCGACGGCGCTGCCATCTTTGCTGACCTATTTAACAAGATTGCAGTTGATGACGAGATCCCATACTCATAGATGACAAGTACGACTGTGCCTATTTGGAAGTGCAAAGGCGATATTGCTGATAGCCTAAACTAGCTATGTTGGGTTCAGGAATAAAGCCGAAACTGATAACATAGTCGTTTCTCCTGATGACCTCAAATCCTTATTCTGATACAACGTCTGTTATTTATTAGTCAATTCCTAAAAATTGACTTCTATTTTAAATTTCAATTTTTTATTTATATTTGATATAAAATCCATATAATTTTATTTAATAAAATTCTTAAAATAATTTAATAATTTATAATAATTTATTATTTTATACACGATCTCAGTTACCTGATCAGATTTAACTAATTAAATATTTACTATTTGATTCAATAACATTTGATAACATTTAATAACATTTAATTAACATAATAACATTAAAATATTATTATCTGATCAATTATCTCTGAGTTATGATTTTTATACTAATTTAAGTTTAATTTAAAAAACGAATTCTTGTCATTTACAAATCATTTTAGTATAACTAAATGCTATATAGCATTGACTTAAAGATAATATTGCACTTTTATAGTAAATCAAACCACTCAACTGAAACTACATATTTTTTCTATTAGTAAATTTAAAAATGTAAACTTTAATCTTTAAAAGAATTTTTATAACTCAGAATGTTATTAACCGATTATAATTTATTATGTATAAAGGCTGGAGGTCATCAGAAAGAGCTGCTATTTTATCAGGTTTCCGAACAATGTTCTTTAATCCAACATATGTATAACATTTGACTAAATTTGATTATTTAAGGTTATAACAAAATATTATTTAATATCCACCAATAAAATTTTTACACTTTAGAATTAAAATTTATTCCTAATAATTGATGATTTATATAATTGATGATTAATAATTGAATATTTATAATTGATGATTTATATATTGTCAACTTTTATTTTTGTTTTATTTTTATTGAACTCTTATTTAAATATATATCTATATTTAATCATTTAAATCGTTCTTAAGCTAATGTCATTAAATATTATTTCAATATCTAAAATTTCATTATTTTATGTATTATATTTTATAGTAAAAAATGAAATATACATTATGATACAACAATGTAATAAAAAAGAATAAACAATATAAAAAAATAAAAATTATATGTCATTTATATACTAATTATTATATCAATTATAATACCAATTATTATATTATATTCTCTTTTGAGTATTGAACATAATAACAAAGATTTATAGAATTATAAAACTTTGTCTATTAAATTTAATTTATTCTATTAAAAAGATTAATTTATCTATTAAATTATTTAAATGATTTTGAAGCAAAAAATATCATTACGTTTTTCCTCTGATGAAATTTTACTATCTAGTTTCGTATTCTAATGCACACCTATATTTACTTATTAAAATTTTTATCTTAAGGGTAAAACTATATTTGTACTATTTTCCGTTTGACTTTATTTTTATGATAACCAAGTTTTTTTAGCATTTAAATGATCTTGAAGAAAGCCAATATTGTCACAAATTGTTGCAATTCGTTAATTGTTTATTATTTAATGTATTATATTTTATATTATGTGGTATGCACGAATGCTCATGTAAAAATATGTTTCTTGTAAATTTAAATGTCATCTTTACGATATAAATTAATAGTAGTTTTAGTTAATGTTAATTTAATGTCCATATCTAGATATATACTTCCTTATCATTAATATTGGTTTTATCAAGATTGATACTACCTGGATAAATTTGTTCGCTTATTGAATAAAAATTGCTAGAATTAAATGCACATATATCATCAATGTATCGAAGCATATATTTCATATCTTTATATAATTTAGATTTAGTTTTTACACAGTTATGAACAAATTCATATTCTATAAAGCTTAAAAACAAGTCAGCTATAATTGGGCTACTATTACCACCATTGGAACACCTTTTACTTGTCTAAATATAGATGTCCCTACTTTTAAATAATTTTGATTTATCAAAATATTTAAGGATTCTATTAATTCAATTTTATCCATATATTTATATTTACTTGATGGTTTAATTTTTGTTAGATAGGCGTTATAGTTATTATAACATATATATGTATATCTTTTTCCGAATATAAGATTAATTAATTTTACTAACGCTTCTTTAATATCTACTAAATTTAAATTAGTATAAAGCGTACATAAATCGTATGTATTTATATTTTGAAAGTTTATTCCTTTTGTCTGTTCTAAAAATTCTTTTGTAGAATTAATACTGAAATAGTGTTTTATACCAGTATTAATTTCGATTACTTTAATTTTTATTTGTCTAAATATAGATGTCCCTACCTTTAAATAATTTTGATTTATTAAAATATTTAAGGATTCTATTAATTCAATTTTATCCACGTATTTACTTGATGGTTATATTTTTGTTAGATAGGCGTTATAGTTATATATCTATTTGAATAATAGAATAATTTTGAAGTAAGCCGATATTTCTATTCCTATCCACAAATTCCTCAACCCAACATAGCAGCGTGGCCAAACACGTGCTAATGACGTATTTCCTCCATTAAAATTTGTTTATCTAGTATTATACTCTAATACAAAGTATTGGCTTTAAAAATCATCCGCTAATTATTTTAAATTTATTTTTAATATTATTGTGTTGATTTATATATTTTACTATTTTCTGCTTGATTTTATTTTTATAGTAACCTAGTTTAAAATATGTGTCTATTAAATTATTTAAATGATTTTGAAGAAAGCCAATATCATTACATATTGTTGCAATTCTTAAAATTTCATTATTCAATGTATTATATTTTATATTATATGGTATGCATGAATGCTCATGCAAAAATATGTTTCTTGTAAATTTAAATATGTCATCTTTACGATATAAATTAATAGTAGTTTTAGTTAATGTTAATTTAATGTTCATATCTAGATATACACCTTCTTTATCATTAATATTGGTTTTGTTAAGAATAAAGCTTTCTGGATAAATGTGCTCATTAATTGAATAAAAATTATTAGAATTAAATACACATATATCATCAATGTATCGAAACATATATTTCATATCTTTATATAATTTAGATTTGTTTTTTTACATAGTTATGATCAGATTGATACTACCTGGATAAATTTGTTCGCTTATTGAATAAAAATTGCTAGAATTAAATGCACATATATCATCAATGTATCGAAGCATATATTTCATATCTTTATATAATTTAGATTTATTTATATCATTAATAAATCATTTCGTTAAATCACTTTATATTATATATTGTTTGGTATGAAGTTTACCTATTTTTTCTAAAGTTTTCCTTCATCATCAAAGTAAAAATGCCATTTGTTTAACTGGGATTCGTATAATACGTGATTGTATTTGAAAAATACATAAAATCTACGTATAAAATCTAATTATAAAATCTATGTATTTTAGATAAAAATTATAAATTATAAAATAATATTTTATACAATTTATATTTATATAAAGTTAAACATGTGGAATTAAAATTATAAATAAAAGTCAATTTTCATGAGTTGACTAATAACTATGGCAACTAAAAAATTGACTTTAAAAACTTAAAAATTGACCTATCAAAGTCAAATAATTGATCTAAAAAATTGCCCTAATAAAATATTCTTTAAAATTCATATATTACAATTATTTGATATAAAATATTGTTTAAAATAGTGATTACAACACTAAATAAGAACGGTAAAACAAGAGATACTTTTTAGTTAGAGTTATTATAATACACAATCATGTAGTTATGTACCTTTTCAGGTAGACAGTTGCGATCTTTCTTCAATATCGTTTTTAACATTGAAAATGATCGTTCGACTGGTACCGTTGTTGGCGAGATTTGACAAAGCATGGCGTACGTGGCCGGCGATACTTGGGAATTCTTGAAGTTTAAAATATCTCCGACCTCATGTCTTGATAAGCGATCCTGTAGATATTGTTTTATGCTACAAGGATCATCTCCGAATTGAAAACCTTTAATGCGGTTGTGTGCATCGACTAGTGTAAGCGCAGGACTTTCGAATTCTGTTATCACAATTGGTAATTCATGGTAACTCGAATATATATTCATCAGATCTGCTATCAAGCAGTTTGCTTGTACAGATTCCTTTGCCCTTTTCACAATTATCCCGCCATCTTTTAAGTCATTTACAATGGTTTTAATTTCTGGTAGGTTTTTGGCATAATAGAAAGCAGAATTAAGTCAACTCCCCATCGACTAACTACTGTATCCGGCGGAGATCATATGTCCGCGAACAGTGAACGGCGTTCCATCGATTTGACCGTTAAATTTTTTACGCATCCAATCAAGTTTTCTACATTTTGGAAATGTGCCCTAATACGTAGAGCACAATTGTGTAGCATGTGGCAAGAGCAAGTAATGTGAAAAAGCTGTGGATAGAGATCCTTCAAAGTCCTTCCGGCATATACCATGTAACTAGCTGCGTCCGAAAGAAAAATATTGAATTGATCTCTTCTCATATCAATCTTTCTAATCAGGTCGTCGACCGTTTGAATAATTGCCTGTAAGTTGACATGGCCTTCTATCACCGCACATCTTACTAGATAAGATTTAATCGGAGATTCTATGCTGCCCATCATAATATTTACAAAATGTTTCCTGATTACTGAAAAAATTGACTTTATTGACTTTTAGTTACCCCACTAATAACATACAATGTATCAGAATAATGATTAGAGGTCATCACGATGAACTGCTATGTTTCAACGCCCCTTCCTCGAGGCAGCTTAACAACTACTTACATGCTACTGATGTATTTTTTCTTAATCAAAATATAAAAATAATAATTAATAATAAGGGTAATCTAAGCATATCCACTGAACATATTACATATTGACCACTCCACTGTATTTCAAACGCTGCTGTTTGTATCTCAGTGCGTCTTCGTCAATGCAACCATATTTCTATACTCCATTGGTCTAGCATCTAACTACTTACATATTTATGTTCTATAAAAATACTGATCGGACTTTGTTCTACCTTTCGTCTTTTGAACACTAATGATCTTTCTTACATTCACATTCATTATTTTCACATTTACAAACCAAGGTTTCTTTGACCCTATGCTCCAATTATCGCCATTTTCCATGTATAATCAAATATACTTCAACTTTCAGATTCTCATGCATATTACATTACTTGAATTATTAATCTCTTTTATTTCGCAAATAGCATTTTGTTTGCTATTTACCACTATTGAAAATACGTTGTCAATTTAAAAGTATATTTTTATGTTCAACTTTTTTAAGTAAATCTGAAACGATTGGCTCATATCAACGGTCATATATAGTTTTATACAGCGCATTACTGAGACTGCCCTCATTACTGAATTTTATAAGTTTTATAACATTAATTTCAATAAAATACATGCACATTTTAATAACCTTTAATGCCTTAGAAATTATGTAAGTATATTACCTACCTGATTTAACGTGTCTTTTATATAATTCAGTGTTTGTTTTTGTTAAACAAAATCGATTCTGAATACACATTTTTTAATTTTTAATTTTCTATTTTATTTCTGCTAGAGATTAATACATTTTCATTATCAATTTTATTTCCATAAATGCCTTCTAGTATTTACCCATTCTACATTTATGTTATTTAACTGTACGTTGCCTAAACAGTGGCCACATAACGAACTCTATTTTTCATCAAGTCGTAACACACGTGACGGTTCTCCAGATGAGTTGGTGGAGGAAAATAAATTGTGTATAATAGTTTTACTTTTAGAAAATGGAGTTATGGTTGTTTTGTGACAATGTTCTTATCGACACATGTCAACACACTCGCTTATCCTCACTAAATTCATTTGTCTTTTCCGTCGTCGGTCATTACACCACATATTTAGATTGATAGTGCAAGCATTTATTGTTTTAGTGTTTCTGTCAAATATAATTTTTTGAGTGATTTTCCTGTGTTTTAAATGTATATGCGCATTTGTAGATGTTTCGTTGGTTACAAGGTATCTGCAAGATTAGAGCATGCAGTATAACATCATGTAATAGTCTACTGCGCATATCCCTACTGCAGCCACGTTCCAGCTCCATTTGTCTGAATTCAGTAAGCCTTCTATGTACTTCGGTAAGATAAACTGTTTTCGGTCTCTTTCAAAAATATATTGTTCATCCAGTGTGCATATGACAATGTACATCGATTTGGACTGGACGAAACTAATATTAGTCCGAAAAATAATAAGATAATCACTTTTATGAACTTGCCGTAAATCGACTTTGTTACTGAAATGTTTGTAAACTTAAACTTTTGCCTTTAGAAATTATAATCAGTAAAATATATTTTTAATTTCTGCGGCACGACAAGTGAATTTTGATAATAAGTATTCGTCCATTTATAAAATACGCACTTCTAAACAAAACAGTGATATAAATATAGTTACCGAAATAATTCGCAGAACCGTGATCCAGTGTCATTTAGAGACACTATAGTATTATTATGGTGATAATATTATCTACAGAATAATATTATTTAATAATAAAATATAATATATATTATAATATTATATATAATATATAATATATATTCACGTGTGTGAATTCGCATATTTCAATTATTATATACTGATATACTATATATAGTATAGTTTATATACTATATATACTATATAGTATACTTCCTATATACTTATATACTATATACTTATTCTCTTTATATACTTACATATATACTTATTCTTTTACGCTTTTAACGTCATCAATACGCCGATGACATACTCATCTATGCTCATGCACCCGTATATTGGATTACACGATATCGACATTTCTGCATCCAACTGTTTTTCTTCTATCTACAAACGTATCTCTCATCTTTATTTCATTCTAAACCCCGACAAGTCCAAAATAATGTGGATCCACCCGCCAACCTAACATATAGTTACCGAAATAATTCGCAGAACCGTGATCCAGTGTCATTTAGAGACACTATATTATTATTCTGGTGATAATATTATCTACAGAATAATATTATTTAATAATAAAATATAATATATATTATAATATTATATATAATATATAATATATATTCACGTGTGTGAATTCGCATATTTCAATTATTATATACTGATATACTATATATAGTATAGTTTATATACTATATATACTATATAGTATACTTCCTATATACTTATATACTATATACTTATTCTCTTTATATACTTACATATATACTTATTCTTTTACGCTTTTAACGTCATCAATACGCCGATGACATACTCATCTATGCTCATGCACCCGTATATTGGATTACACGATATCGACATTTCTGCATCCAACTGTTTTTCTTCTATCTACAAACGTATCTCTCATCTTTATTTCATTCTAAACCCCGACAAGTCCAAAATAATGTGGATCCACCCGCCAACCTAACATATCTCCTCCCCCCTGTATCTTTTACCTCATTGATCATCCCCATAGTACACAATCTCACTTTCTTAGGCTCCCATTTCGATGAGCTTCTTTCCTTTAAACCCTTCGTCCGCAACAAGGTCCGCTCGTCTAACTTAATACTCTGTGACATCGGCCGTATCTGCCCCCAATCGACTTCTATTCTTGTATATCTCTTCTTTCATCGCTTCTCTTCCCTATAATCGATTACTGCTTCAGCATTTGCGCCAATTCTCTAAAATCTATCATTCTTTTCTTAAACGCATCATCAACTCTGCGTCCAAGTGCTCATACGTCCCGTCGTTTCGACACCACATTTAAATATCTTGCCCAATTCTCCTGGCCCACCATCCACATTCGCATCCAACTTCGCCTTCTCTTCACTTTTCGTCTCATTGCTGCCGGCTCCCAATCGTTCATCAAATTTCCTTTCTTAAACGACACTCGCCCCACCTCTCTCTATCGCTGCGTTCTTGTCATTCCATGTTTCTCCACGGTCCTAATTACTTCAGCAAGTACGATCTTCGATCCTTCCTCGTCGCCGCCCCCTCGCCTGAAATCAGCTTCCTCTCGACATCCGCCGCGCTCCCTCATTTCACACTTTCAAATATCTCCTCCTTTCCCATATTCTCGACACATGACTTAGGTATTTTTGTTGTGGTTACGAAAGCGTGCGCCTGCATGCGTTTGCACGAAAAAATAAATACTTTTTTTCGTGAAGTATAAACTGTGAGCAAACCTTAACTTTTTTGTCTACTTGCTTTACGTGTGTGCCCAATCATCCAATGAATTCAAATTATGTGTAATCGAACGCAAATGCAACTTAAGACAACTGCTTAGAATTGTACTTTTGATCTATGGGAAACATAGAACATATAACATTTGAAAATATTACGTGTTTGGACTTAATTAGCTAAGCACGTTGTCCACTGGCAATGTGGAGCGATGATAGTATAGCGATTCCATGTTTAGCAATCCTAAGTTCTATTTCTGCTTCTTTACATGAACATTACCACGTAAATGAAATAAATGTTATAAAATCAATCATATATCATCGTGCTCCGTACAAACCGATATAATCAAAATTTTGTAAAAATTTGGATTATATTGCTATAACAAATAATTAAATAATAATTAATAACAAATAATTATTAATTATTAATAATTTATTATTAACAAACAATTGTCTAACAAACGACAATTATTGATTAATTATCGTAATTAATAGTTTTTGATGAATCAAATTTAATTATTTGTTTGGCTCTGTAAATTTAAATCTACGTATTTTAAATTATTCATAAATTAAACTAAAATTATAATTGTTTATTTAAATAAATAAAAATAAGATAATTAAATAATTATTATGTAAGATTTTATATAACTTATAAAGCAATTTAAAATTATAAATGATTTCAAAAATATATAAACTTTTAAATTTTTTAAATTTTTCTAGTTTTAATTGAGTGATCTGATTTGAAATAATAGTTAAAGTTACTTTATCTAAATAGTATTATCGAATACTATTTAGTAGAGTTCAAATATAAATATAATTTGTATTTTCAAACTAGCCATTTATAATTTGTTTCTTATATTATTTAATTTCTAGATAAAATATGGTTCGATATATTGATGATATATGTGTATTTAAGTCTAATAATTTTTATTCAGTAAGTGAACGAATTTATTCAGGTGACCATATCCATGATAACACTACTATTGATGATAAAGAAAGTATGTATATTGATATGATCATTAAATTAACATCAATTAAAACTGTTATCACTGTATTATTAAATTATTATTAATTTAGAATAAACATTTTTTGCATAAGCTTCCATGCAAGCAATATGATATTTAATGTAATTTAATAAGGAAGTTTATATAGAAGGAAATAAGTGTACTTATATGTTTGGTTGATAAATAAATAAACCTTAAAATAGCACCAATTCAAACTATTATTAATTTATATCTAAAGATGACATATATAAAACTTAACTGAAATATCAACAGATGTTCAGCCTTGCAGTAGAAAAGAAAACTAATAAAAAACTATTAAAAACTATTTACACTATTATTTATTGACAATTAAAATTAGCAAAATTTGGCCAAATACATTTTAATATGTGTTTCCTCTTATGAAATTCGTATCCTAGTCTAATACAAAGTATATTTATTTTTCATTCATAAAAATTTTCTGCCAATTATTTTAAATTTATTTTTAATATTATTGTGTTCATTTATATATTTTACTATTTTCTGTTTTCACTTTATAGTTTAAATTTATTTTTAATAATATTTTGTTGATTTATATATTTAACAATTATCTGTTTGACTTTATTTTTACAGTATCCTAGTTTAAAATATGTATCTATTGAATTTTTAAATAATTTTGAAGAAAATTAATATTGAAACATATTATAGCGATACATATTTTTTTTCAAATGTATTATATTTAATATTTTATGCATGTATGAATTATCATACAAAATTTTATAGTAAAAATATAAAATTAAATATTTTTTTATTTTACTATTTTCTGTTTGACTTTATTTTTACAGTATCCTAGTTTAAAATATGTATCTATTAAATTTTTGAATGATTTAAATGATACTACCCGATTATGACATTGGTTGTTGTATATTCGTAATACTTCTAATAATATACTTCTAATAATACTTCAAAATAAAAAATTAATAAATATATAAAAATATTAATGTAAATCAAAATTTAATAATTAGATAATAAATAATTATAAATAATTGTTATAAGATTTAATATAACTTATATCAAGTAAAATAAAAAATTCAAATTTGAAATAAAAGTCAATTTTTATGATATGACTAATAAATAACAGACCCTGTATCAGAATTAGGATTAGAAGTCATCAGGAGGAACCGTTATTGTATCAGGTTGAGCTATGCTACAGCACTGTTATGATTACTACAGTAGACTGATGATAAAATTTATTATTCTCACTCGTCTGCTAATTCCCTAAGTCAACGTTTTATATCCTCGTCGAATTGTATTCGTGCTCTATCAGAACATCTACTTTTGCGCATATCTCTCAATCCTACCAAATCTAATGTTTTATGGGTTTTACCCTCCTCCGTTTCTGTATCTCTTCCTTCTCTTTATCTTCAGATCAGAAAAAGGCACATCCAAAAGAAAGCTTTCCTATAAACTTAATTCGCAAAGTTTCGCCATAGCTTGAGCATTGATTTGCTTTCTGAGCTGATTTCAGATTCTTTGCTAGAATAATCAAGTCATCATATAGAACATAGCTTAACGTTTGATATTCGTTCCACATATGAGAAGTCATGTCAAATATAGAAAACATGATGTGCCAACTATATAGTATCTTATTCTAATACAAAGTATATTATTTATTATCCATCCATAAAAATTTGCCACATAAGAGTTTAAATTTATTCTTTATATTATTGTGTTGGTTTATACATTTTACTATTTTTTGTTTGATGTTATTTTTATAGTAACCTAGTTTAAAATATGTATCTATTAAATTATTAAAATGATTAAATCAAGTTAAAATAAAAAATTGAAAATTAAAATAAAAGTCATTTTTATGAATTGATTAATAAATAACAGGCATTGTATCAGAATAAGAATTAGAGGTCATCAGGAGGAACTGCTATGCTATCAGGTTTCGGCCCCTAACTCCTCTACCCAACATAGCAGCGGGGCTAAATACATGCTAATGATGTATTTCCTCTGATTAAATTTGATTATATAGTATCTTATTCTAATACAAAGTATATTATTTACAGGGTTATTCATTTTTATATGTACAAGTATTCACTTTTATATGTACAAGTATTCATTTTTATATGTACAATTTAAAAAAATTATTTGACCCTTAAAATGGTAAGAAAAACAAGAAAAAATATAACAAAAGAACTTTGGGAACTGGTAGTGTCATTTTCAAATGAACACAGCATATCTAAGATCGCAGATTTGTTAAATATTCATAAGCACACTGTGCGTAAAATCCTAAGTGACCATGAATCAGGAGTTACTTTCATACCGGCTGAGAAAAAACGCATAGCAACCTGCAGAGAGCGAAACTCAACATTCTCAAATATTGAGCAGACAATATACACCGTAATAACGCAAAACAACTCATTAATACAGAGCGAAATTAAGGATATCGTATCAGAGAAAAATAATGTAGTAGTGTCCCAACCAACAATTTCTAGGATTGGGTTTTATCAGAACATGAGAAATTGGCTAGAAAAGGCTAAATATGAAGAGCTCTTTTATTAAATTAATTTCTTTAACTTTATCAAATACGATTTATTGAGTAAAAACACTTTTCATTTTTAGTTATGTAGCAGCTAAGCTTCTGGTTCGGGTCAAAATTTAAAAACTAAACTATTTTTTAAAATTGTTCATATAAAAATGAATGCTTGTACAAAAATAAATATAAAAATAAATAATTCAGCGACATTTCGTTCTTCTGGTATAATAGATAGTTTTTTACGTGCAATATCAATCTTTTTGATTATCCTAGTATAATATCTTATTCTAATACTTTGTATTAGAATAAGGTACTATAAAATCAAATTTAATCAGATGATATTTAATTATTAGCAAATTTAATCATTAGCATGTATTTGGCCCCGCTGCTATGTTGGGTAGAGGAGTTAGGGGCCGAAACCTGATAGCATATCAGTTCTTCCTGAGGACCTCTCATACTTATTCTGATATAACGTCTGTTATCTATTAGTCCATTCATAAGAATTGCTTTTTATTTTAATTAAAATATACATCTATTAATCTATTTAAATGATTTTGAAGAAAACCAATATCGTTACAAATTGTTGCAATTCTTAAAATTTTAAATAATTTATACTACCTTTTAATAATTTTGATTTATTCAAATATTTATTACTTGATGGTTTAATTTTTGTTAGACAGGCGTTATAGTTATTATAACATATATATGTATATCTTTTTCCGAATATAAGATTAATTAATTTTACTAACGCTTCTTTAATATCTACTAAATTTAAATTAGTATAAAGCGTACATAAATCGTATGTATTTATATTTTGAAAGTTTATTCCTTTTGTCTGTTCTAAAAATTCTTTTGTAGAATTAATACTGAAATAGTGTTTTATACCAGTATTAATTTCGATTACTTTAATTTTTATTTGTCTAAATATAGATGTCCCTACCTTTAAATAATTTTGATTTATTAAAATATTTAAGGATTCTATTAATTCAATTTTATCCACGTATTCACTTGATGGTTATATTTTTGTTAGATAGGCGTTATAGTTGTATATCCATTTGAATAATAGAATAATTTTGAAGTAAGCCGATATTTCTATTCCAATTAAACAGTTATAGACAGTTATGAACAAATTCATATTCTATAAAGCTTAAAAACAAGTCAGCTATAATTGGGCTACTATTACCACCCATTGGAACACCTTTTACTTGTCTAAATATAGATGTCCCTACTTTTAAATAATTTTGATTTATCAAAATATTTAAGGATTCTATTAATTCAATTTTATCCATATATTTATATTTACTTGATGGTTTAATTTTTGTTAGATAGGCGTTATAATTATTATAACATATATATGTATATATTTTTCCAAATATAAGATTAATTAATTTTTCTAATGCATCTTTAATATCTGCTAAATCTAGATTTGTATAAAGCGTACTAAAATCGTATGTATTTATATTTTGAAAATTTATTCCTTTTGTCTGTTCTAAAAATTATTTGTTAGAATTAATACTGAAATAGTGTTTTATACCAGTATTAATTTCGATTACCTTGCAATATTTTTTGAAGTGTGCTTTTATTACTTTAAGTATTTTATTCATATAGACAGAAAGTGGTTTTAATGTACATTTAAACGCACTACATATGAACCTAGGTTTATTGGATTTTTATGTAATTTTGGATTCCAATATAATATAGGTGTAGTTTTATTATCTGATTCAATTTTTATACCCTTTTTATTACAAAATACTAAGTTTATATAATTTCAATTTTTTGTAAACCTCCTAGCAATTTGAGATGATTTATTAAGATCACTGTTATTTTTCAGCGATGGACTATTTACAAGTTAAAATTTTCAACTTTTAGCTTTGGTATGAAATTCAAAGCCAGTTCAGGAAGGCATTTGGTTAGAAATAAATTAAACTAATGGTTTGATTTATCAGCTAGCAACTAGTGAAAGAATAATGTAAATTTTCTACTTTGCTGTATAAACAACGATAATTCGAAATAAAATTACGTTCTTTAGTTATTTTTTTAAATGCTGGAACAATTGTTGAATAGTAAAATTCAAATATTTTAATAAAATTTTTAAATATAATTCAAATAAGGCATAGTAAGCAAAACAAAAATATCACGTAATATAATATTTTTATAGTCACTTAATTACGAATTATAGTCACCTTTACGAATTCAGTTTCATATTATCGAAAATTAACTCAAAAGAATAAATTTTATATTTAATAGTTGATATTAATATTTGATATATAATTGAAATAGTAATATTGAAGTAATATTTTACAAAAGAAATATTAAAGAACAAATGAATTTATAATTTATTCAAATAAGGCATATTAAGCAAAACAGAAATGTTACGTAATATAATATTTTCATAGTCACTTAATGTCCTTTGCGAATTCAGTTTCATATTCTGAAAAATGTGAAAATATTTATTGTGTTGCGCATAACTAAATAATATTGAAAATTAACTGAAAAGAATAAATTTTATATTTAATAGTTGATATTAATATTTGATATATAATTGAAATAGTAATATTTTAGTAAGTAAAATATTACTAAGTAACCAAAACTGTATGTGTTATTCTAAATGTATCGTTGACAGCGAAGCCAACTTAATACTCACTTCGGGATAAAATATTGTTTGGTTTGAAAGTATTGAACGTGAGACGAATGACAATGAACGGAAACAGCGATCAATTTATTTACTTGCAAGCATCTAACTGTTAAAAGTTACGTGACTTTAGATCCTTCCAAAACACTAGCAAGCCATAAGTCAAAACTGGATCGAGCATGACCCTAAAATACGTTAGAGCTTATTTAAAGCTTACGGACACCTGCCGACAAACTAAGTGCAGTAGACACCTTAAAACATTTATTTAGATGTTACGTTCAAGCCGATCGTGATGTTATTACCAAGTATAACATTAGAGCAAAACTGTATTTCGCCGATATAACAATCGGTCGTTACACGATATAGGGCCACCTTTGTGGAATTTAATTGCTTTCGACATACGTGCATTTATCGCCATTACGTAATCTCGACAATAGGTGCTTGAATCATTAATAGAGAGCGGACAAGCATTAAAAAATACAACGAAAAAATTAGCAAGTCGTCAGCATACAGAATTAATTTTATGTCATTTCTAAATTATCGGGGATAATCAAGAAGATCAAGTAGGAAAGCAGTACTGGCCTAATTGGGTCGCCATGAGAAACGCCAATTGTGTGGTTAATATAATTTGAGTATGAAATACCGTCAAAACTTTTGACATGATTAGTGTCAAGTATTTGTAATATGCACTAAGCTATTTATTGTCTAAATTGTATAAGATCGTTAGCTTTTTTATGAATAATTTTCTATCTACAGTATGAAAAGCTTTAAAAGTAAATCCTAATAACACCACCGGCGACAATATTGAGCTCTTTAAATTTTTGCGGCACACTCATCACAAAAAATGAAATGTTTATAGCTCCGCTTAAATTTTCTTATTTAAAAAATGAAAATTTACCTTCTTTTACAATTTCTTCGTTGCTCACCGGTAATCATATTTGGGGGTATCAATGTGGCCTGGTACCCTTCTCAACCACATATCAGTGTTTAAGAACGACTGTAGTGAAGTGATATTCAACATAAGGCAAATAACTTGAAGAAATCCAGTCATCACGAGACAATTGGTATATTTCAGTTGTCAATTGGGCGACAATTTGCAGGGTTTGACTTTCACTGAAATTTCTCAGCTTATCCCAATGGCTGCTTTTTCAATCAGATATTACTTAGCAGAACTTTAGTCAGTCGAGAGTACTGCGTTCTCTTTTTGCAAGAATAATATTGCAATATTATTAAGTGCTTCTTATCTTCTCGGTGCTTTCAAGTACGTGCATGCAATACTATGTCAACAACTCCATCACTCAAATGTGGTGTTCCTCAAGGCACTGTTCTTGGACCATTGCTGTTTAATGTGCTTCCTAACACTGTGTTGACCAAAATGGTCTGTTTGTTATTGGCATTCACTGTTGATCCGAAGATATGGCGAGGTTTCGCAGTGATTCAGATAGGAGTGATCTTCATCATGATCTCTGCACGATACACTCATGGTGTGTGTTAACCAGATTGGTCGTAAACACCTCTAAATATGTTCATTTTCGAATATGTAAGTCTGCCGTATCGTCTGATTATTTTATTGATTCGAATAAAATTCCATATCACGATCATGTTCGTAACCTGGGGATTATAATCTCCTCCTCGCTTAAGACATCGATGCACACCAGTCATATTTGTGCTACTGCCCGCCGTACTCTGTACCTGATTCGAAATTACTTCCGATCATTGCTCCCCTCTATATTTGATATTCTTTTCAAGTAGTTGGTTAGGCTATTGATTGACTATGGTGTTTCACCGTCCTTTCCATGTACTCGGAGAGATGAACGACCTCAAAAATATATTAAAACGTCGTCAAAATGGTGTGGGAGATGTCTGGTAAACCGTACAAATCTCGTTGACAATGTATCAGCTTGATTACATTGATATCTCAACTACTTTTTCACGATCTCGTTAACAAGTAGTACATGATTCAAAAACGTGATGGCTACCCTATTGATGCAATTGAGGTAAATTTGAGATGTGGCTACATATGTCATACGTTTGGTTTAGTTATTTAATTTAATGGCAGTCGTAATCCTATACTTCGATTGTCATATCGAGCAGTGCGAGTGTAAAGCGGGCTTCTCTAAAATGTTATCGAATCCAGGGATAGATCGTCAAGTAAGCGTTTGGCTCCTTTCTGGATTGCAGATGCTCAATTGAGCCTACGCGATCAATATCCTTTCATTTGACTTGTCAAATTGTTCAATAGTATTTCTTTAAGTTTGTTTGTCAGACCATCTTTACGACTTGAATATGTTTAGCTATTGTATTTTTGGCGGTTTCACATTCCTAATCTATCACGTTATCAAAAATACCTGTCATCATTTGGGAATAGCTGTATTCTTCAAACGTTTATGCTTTATTTCATTCCGCTGATTAATTTTGTGAGATGACAAAACAGCCTTTATGGCTACAGTCATTACAACAATATTATTACAATATTATGTTGAAAAATCTTTGTGTAATAATTTCCCAACAATCAATCAGAATTTTTCCTTCAAGTTATAAATAAATCGGTTTGAATATGTTAGCTTTTGTTGCGTATCTCTTTGAACGCTGCTTCGATGTGTTACTTAAAGACAGTATTTGACGTTCTTTAATCTTACCGTAAATTTCTCGATTGATTTAACAGATTTACAACATAATAACCAAATTACTCTTATTATAAAGAATATAAAACGAAGTTTGGCATAATCAACAGTCAGAAGGGCTTCAATTACATTAATGAAACTTTACTCAGTTGTTAGAAGTAGATAATTTATAACAGTAATGATTTACGTTCAAAACTTTGCTCGTCAAGCCTGTTCAAAGAGGGTGGGTACTATTTTTGATGGGAATCATCATTGAATAGTCGAAAGTAACCATGCAGAAAGCCGTTTGTGTGATGAAGATAATTTTTAAGAGCAACAACAATTTTTTTGACAAGAGAAAAACAATGGTCGGGGTGTCGGGTCGTGGAGGCAGTGTACGAACCAAACTACTACAAATATCGCAATCTTGGGCGACAGACCTGAGTTCTTTTTCATATAGCCCAAGGCGGTCTTTGGCCATTTTCGAGATTTGATCTCTCCACCTGTATCGAGGTCTACCTCTAGGTCTCTTTTTAGAGAGTCCAGCTTGAAAATCCTCCGAAGAAGGCGATCCCTAGACATTATCAGAACGTGTCCTAGCCACCTCAGCTGACTTTCTTCGATGTGGAGATGAAGCGACTTTACTCCGAGTCCATCCCGGATGACTAAATTCCTAACCTTATCTCTAAGGCTATGACCGGTCACACCACGAAAGAACCTCATTTCGGTCGCCTGTATCCTCGGTCTACTGTAATTTTTAAAACAACATTTCCAATATGTAGATAAGTACCGGATATTAAAGAGATCTTTGACTTTAGCAGCTATTGAAACAGAGAAGGCTATAATCTAAGTTTGGTAAGCTTTTACAATTTTATTTGGTGTCAGCTCCTTAGATGTATAAGAGGAAAATCAATTATTTTTGTACATAAAGCAGCAGATTCCAAAAACTGCATTAGACAACTCGAGATTTAGGCTAACTTACCAAAAGAAATGTTAGTGGAATTAACTTAAAAAAGAGTTTAACGTTCCTTAAAACAAAATTAACCTACTGATTGGTAAACCTAAATGGTGATCTTTATCCTCAAGAGACGCAATCGAAATGTGTGCCTGAGCCAACTATAAATATATTAATTATCGTAGATTTCCCAAGAAGTTATTCAGAAGGATACTTGAATCGACAATTTAAGGTTAATAATTGAGGATCTGTAGAAAAATAATGCGGTCTAGGTACTACGAATTTTCTATTCACTCAACATTTATCAGAAATGTTTGGAATGTATACTCATCACATATGTGTGATGTGGATCCGGATAATTTATTTAACCCTGTGCTCAGACAAAATTGAGTGAACTGCTTCTAGAGTATTCTGAGATACCTATAGGTAACTGTGACTTCCTTAGTGATTTTTGTGTGTTGTATATGAACGTCGATCAGATTTTAGTAAAATTTATTCGTTGAATTCCATGAGGTTCAACTGAACTCATTATCAACTGAACATAATGAGCTCTGTGATGAGTTCCACTCTTCAGACAATATCTTCTCAACTCGGATCAATGATGCAACCTTGCTTCGGGGGTAGTCTAATTCGCATTTAGGCTACTTGATATTAGATCGTAAAGCTAACTATCTTTCATCGTAAGTTTCAAGTAACATAAGTAAACAAAAATACTTTGTTTGCAAAAAGCAGTTTATGGTATTCTGATGAAAATACGCTGGAAATATACTTCCACTAACGCTATCGATCTCAATATTCTGTATATATGTACATAAAGAGCCTGATAGGGGAAATCGGAAATGAACATAATGAGTTTTAGGAACTCATTATGTTCATGGAACGATAGTTAGCTCTACGATCTAATATCAAGTAGCTTGATATATGCGAATTAGACTTTCTGTACTCCAGAAGCAAGGTTGCATCATTGATCGGAGTTGAGAGGATATTGTCTGAAGAATCAGAGTTTAGGTAAACAAGTCTAATGACTAGCACAATTGCATAGATACAACAACAATTTCTTGATAAGAAAACCAAACAATATACAATATTTTCCATGTCAATCACTGGTCCGGGTGTCGGGTCATGGATGCAGTGCACGAATCAAACTACTCCAGACATCGCGATCCTGCGCGACAGACCAGAGTTCTCTTTCAGATAGCCCAATGCGGTCTTCGGCCAGTTTCGAGATTTGATCTTTCCACCTGGACCGAGGTCTACCTCGAGTTCTATTTCCAGAGAGTCCGACCTGAAAAACCCTCGAGAAAGGCGATCCCAAGACATCCTTAGAACTTGTCCTATCCATCTCACTTAACTTTCTTCGATGTAGAGAAGCGGCGACTTTACTTCAAGTCCATCTCAAGACCGAATTCCTAACCTCATCTCAGGCTAAGACAGGGCACACCGCGAAAGAACCTCATTTTGGTCCCCTGTATCCGAGATATTATCATTTCGGTCACAACCCAAAGTTCATAGCCATAGGTTAATATAGGAACGAATATTGCGTGGTAAACCATAAGCTTCACCTGTAGACTAAATTCCCGCTTCACCACGACATACACATTGCTGCGTTAGCTGCAAAAATCCGCTTCTTTATCTCCTTGATGTTCCTGCTGTCCCTCGAGAACAATACCCCAAGATATTTGAAATCCTTCATATCAGGAAGAACCTTTTCTCCAATCCGGATTGACATTGGCAACTGAATCCGAGACGAGCACATAGAGACAGTCTTGGAGGTACTAACCAACACCACTGTCGCTTAGCATTCCATCGTGAATCGATCTAGTAGACATTGTAAGTCCTCAGGACCAGAAGCCAACAAAGCAACGTCATCTGCAAAATGCAGAGATGCTATCCTGATGGAACTGAACTGAAGACCGACATCCGTCAGAGCACCCCTTCTCGAAATTTTGTCCATGTTAACAAGGAACAAAAGTGGAGACAAAGGACAACCCTGACGTAGCCTAAGGCCTACCGGTAAAGATTCAGACTTCCTACCTAGAACACGAGCACAACTCATACTTTGTTCATACAGAGAAGCCACAGCCACCTGAAGATAGTGTGGTACTCCATACTCTCTTAGTACCTCACACAACCTCTCTCACGAAACTCGGTCGAACGCCTTCTCCAAATTTACAAAACACATGTAGACCGGTTAAGCGAAGTCCCAAAACCGTTCAAGGTTAGTTAAGAGAGTAAAGAGCTGATCCGTAGTTCCACGACCTGGGCGAAAGCCTCACTGTTCCTCTTGCAACAGTCTCTCAGCTATAGACCGTATCCTTAACTCAAGAATCCTAGCAAATAGCTTACCAGTTTGGCTAAGAAGAGTAATGCCCCGATAATTGGAACATACTCTTTGATCACCTTTCTTAAAGATCGGTACCACCTCCCCAGTTCGCCACTCACTTGGAACCTTGCCCGACTTCAAGGAAATGTTGAAGATCCGTGTTAGCCACTTTATGTCAACAACGTCGAGAACCTTTAACGTTTCAGGTCGAATATCGTCTACTCCAGAAGACTTGCCATTACGAAGTTTTTAAGAACAGCAATGACCTCTTTCAAAGAGATGAGCTCGTTTGTTGATTCTAAGGGCTCTACTTCTCCAAGAGAAGGCATATCCATCGGACTAAGGAGACTCTTAAAATGTCCTTTCCAACAACCAAGATTTTCTTCAATGTCAGTCAGCATAGATCCTCTCTTGTCATAGACATTTTGAGGAATTTTCTGCTTTCCAACACCACGGTTCCTGATAGTCTTCCAGAACATCTTTGAAGCTGACCTATAATCAAGTATTAAGTGCTCTCCAAACTTCTCCCAAGCCGTTTTCTTCGCTTCAGTATCCGCTGGAGCTGATGCTCTCTTTGCTATTCGGTAAATGTCGACAGCTTCCACTAGTATATCTAACAAAGTTGCCTTATAAACCAGCTTATTCTGTCGGACAAAAACTCTAACTGTTGGTGTCCACCAAGCAGTTCGAGTATTTCCTCCGCGACAAGCACCTATGCCTTCGATACACAACTTTTCACAGTTGCTTTGGCAAGCGAGGATCTGAACATCTCCCATTCCTGATCAATGCTCATCACCTCTTCTGCCAACCAAGAGAAATCCTCCCGGATGTAGCCAGAAAATCTTTCTTTGACAGAAACATCTGCTAGACGCTCCCATCTCGCCCTCACACAACGTTTAGGTTTACCAGGCTTGTCTAGCATCCGGTCCTGCTATCGAATTTTACTAACTACAAAGTAGTGATCGGTTGACAGCTCAGCTCCTCTCTTCACACGAGTGTCCAGAACATAACGTCGCAGATCAGATGAAACGATTACAAAATCGATCATTGATCTTTGACTGAAAGAATCTTGATGCCATGTGCATCTATGAATCTCCTTATGTTCAAACATAATGTTGGTTATGCACAAATTGTCACGCGAACAAACGTGCAATAATTCAACACCACTCGCATTTAGGTTAGATAGTCCGTTCCTCCCCAACACTCCATTCCAAGTGCTACTGTCGCTAATAACATGAGCATTGAAGTTACCTAATAGAACGAGGAAATCTTTAACAGGAGTACAATCAAGCAGAGACTGAAGATATTCCACAAAATCTGCGTATTCAAAGATAATGGCTACTGTCGCTAATAACATGAGCATTGAAGTTACCTAGCAGAACGAGGAAATCTTTAACAGGAGTACAATCAAGCAGAGACTGAAGATATTCCACAAAATCTGCGTATTCAAAGATAATGTTAGAAGAATACGCATATACAACAATTATCCCCTTTCCCTCTTATACTATAAGTCTCGAAGACGCCAACCTTTCGTTCACTGAATTAAACCTCTCTACCGCGAACGACAAACGGGGACTTGTAAGTATCCCTACACCCACCTGTATTCGCTTTCCGTTGGTAACTCCCGGATAGTTCAAGATCCATCCTTGATCCGAAAGTTTAGTTTCAGTTCCAGAATAGTGAAGAGAAGTCACTCCGACTATTTCAAGATTGAATAAGGCCATATCTTCAACTAATTCTGGTTCCTTTCCCGCCAGCGAGATGACAATCCACGTTCCTAATGAACCCTAGCCCGCTTCGGATGTTGATGCCACTTTCGCTGTCTCCATACAACTGCCCGATCACACGGCACCCGACAATGAAAACTCTTTCGGTCAATGGTGAGTTGACCATTGTTCTTTGCATTTGATTTATATTTTATAAATTTTTTACTTGTCATTTTCATTGTCTTCGTTTGCTTGTTCGGTTATCTCCCGTTCCCGATATCCTTTGATGATCCAACATCGCTACTGTAAGGAGACAGGTCTCCGAGACTCTATTCCGCCTTTTCGTTCATTGTCTAATATGCCGTTGTAGTCATTAGAGTAATTTTGCTGATTGGATATCTCCCGTTCCCGATATCCTTTGATGATCCAACATCACTGCTGAAAGGAAACAGGTTTCCGTGACTCTCTTCCGCCTTTTCGTCCATTGTCTAATCCGCGGTGTAACGGATTCAGTCTCTAATATAATATTCGAAAAATCATTTATCATTGATAAGTTGACTGCACGTTAAAATGACTGCACTTTAAAAATATTTTCGTTGTTAATTTCGCTCCAAAAATTTCAATTTAATAAATTGATGTAAATTGTTTATATTTAAATTAAAAATTTCAATTTACTTAGTTCTAAATACTTTTTATACAATGATTGAGAACAATAACCACTTATCTTCTAATTAATGGTTGATTAACTCACACCGAGATATTTGCTATTATCAGATTTATATAATTTGATATTAATGAATTAATGTTATAATGAAAACCAAATTAAAAATTTATATATAAAAATATAAATTTATATATATTTTTCAAATGATCAGCGATTTACAAAATTTAATATAATTTCAAAATTGTGCAATTAGGAAATATAATTATGAAAATATTTTTTTCATAATGATATATTAGTATATAAGTAGATTTTATGGTTGATTTAGCTCTCATGTCGATTTTCGATTTTGCAAATGAAAATGAGAAATTAAATTCCAATGAAATGTTACATTGGTTTACAACTTAAAAGTGATAAATATTAAACGATAATATCACTTTTATAAATATTAAAGTAATAAATATTATATTAATATTAATATTAATAAATATTATATTAATATTAATATTAATAAATATTATATTAATATTAATATTAATAAATATTATATTTATTATCATAAATATTATGGTTAGCGTAAATATTAAATTTTCTGATACAGATTAGCGATACAATTTTGTTTTGATTATTTTTGATACGAAAAATAATGTGCTTGAACAAGCCTATCAAAATTTTTAAGATTAATTTTTTATTGTAGCAGCCGATAAATGCCAATCCTGATCAGTCCGCGGCATTTAAGTATGTTTTCCAAAAACCGTCAAGAAAGAGGAAACGATTTCAAAGAATTCATCTGGATATAGTCAGCGAAAATGATATGTTTTCGCATGACATTAGCAATAATCCGGATTCATTGATTGAAATTCCATCAACCGAAGACATTCAACGTGAATCTACATTCACCGCATCATTTATGAATTCACTCAATCACTGTCAAACACTCGATGATATGAAAGAAGTAATTACCTCCTTAAGTGGTAATTTATCTTCCACAATGCTTATTGACAGTCTCGAGGTATTTTGCTATTTAAAATTATCAAAATGTTGAACATTTGATATTTTTATTTGTATATCAATGCGGTGTCTGACTATCACATCCTGTTGCATTCATTTTGTTTTTATGTTTACTTCTGTTGTTAAGCCTCATGTTTAGCGATAAACCCTTCTCTCTTACATATTAAGTATTACATAACATGTGAGTGCTGAGTAAATCACTCTTTTTGTCGAGTAGTGTAGCATGTCTCGAATATTATACTTTAGTGACTTGCTACTTTTTTAAAGTGCTCGTTTCAGCTACTGCAGCCAAAGCATTGCTCTCGGACTTAGGAATTGCTCACATTTTCTAGCTTTATTGTGCCAGCGTTGATGACTTTAATAAATAAATTATTATTTTATAATTTTGGGTATTACAAACATTTTTATCAGTGGTTCCGAGGATGTTTCACTGATTATTAATTATTAGTAATTATTAATAATTAATATATTACTTAATCAGCGATTAGCAATAATAAGATTAGCAATAATCCGGATTCATTGATTGAAATTCTATTAACCGAAGACATTCAATGTGAATCTACATTCAAGCATCATTTAAGAATAAATGATGTTATAAATCCATCAAAATGCAAAATCCTCCTACACCGATCAGACGACATCAATACAGACCAAAAATTTGAAGGTTCTGACATTCAAATACTGACAAATGGAATTAAGGTTATTGGAAGCTTTATTGGATAATCCACATATATGGAAAACAGCGTACGAAATTCATGCAACATATTCATTAAATAAACAAAAATGCTTGCAGGTGCTGCTAAAATAGATCCACTGTCGGCACATATAATTCTAACCAAATGTGTGAAATTCAAATGAAGGACCCATTAAAACGAAACGGCCTAATCGAACCGAAGTGGTTCCAACGCTTAGACTCAGCAATCATTTCACAAATACTACCAGGAATTACTGGAAACTATAGCATAGATAAACAATGAACAAATATTCTATTGCTATCTATTAAATGCGGGAAATTGGGCATAGAAAAACCAAGCGAATATACGTCTGAAGAATACAGCTATTCCCAAATGATGACAAGTATTTTTGGTAACGTGATAGATGAGGAATGTGAAACCGGCAAAAATACAATAGCTAAAAATATTCAAGTCGTAAAGATGGTCTGACAAACAAACAAAGAAATACTATTGAACAATTTGACAAGTCAAATGAAAGGATATTGATCGCGTGGGCTCAATTGAGCATCTGCAATCCAGAAAGGAGCCAAACGCTTACTTGACGATCTATCCCTGGATTCGATAACATTTTAGAGAAGCCCGCTTTACACTCGCACTGCTCGATATGACAATCGAAGTATAGGATTACGACCGCCATTAAATTAAGTAACTAAACCAAACGTATGACATATGTATCCACATATCAAATTTATCTCAAGTGCATCAATAGAGTAGACATCATGTTTTTGAATAATGTTCCCCATGTTAACGAGGTCGTGATCAAGCGGATACAATTTGACTGATGAACATAAGCAATTTGTAAATCAAAGTACATTTGGGCCAATCATGTCATTGTGGTTAAGTTGAAGACCTTTAATGTTTGGAAGAAAATGTCGAAGCAACAATTTCAATATGCTAGTTATGTAAGGTACGATTGGAAACCTCTAAAAGGATCTCTGAAAGTATTTGCTTATAAAACTTAAACGTTGCACATATTCTGTCTTACCAATCCGGCGGAATTCACATAGTTCGCCATAATGTAATACGTGATATCCCAGTGCCTGATAATTTTACATTTGACAACCCCTCGACAGCATCAGAAAGACAAGCACGATTAGATATTGTCTTTAAATGACTCTATGGTGCACTAATGTAGCGAACGTTTATATACGTCTATGTGTTCAATCCAATTGATCCTTCGAATGCTTCCCGCAACGGAAACGTAATGAATATCTCGAGAATCGTAAACTGCCAAAACATGCCCAGCGGATCTGCAAATTCGAGTCATTTCAGTTTATTCCATTAGTCATATCTGCAACAGGAAACAATAATCCAACATTGGATAAAACCCTACAGCATATCGATAAAAGGCAATCACTAAACCAAAGGCGGCGTATGGGACAAGATTACAAATTGAGAACTGAAATTTCGATTGCACTCCCAAAATGCGTCAGTTTAACAATAAGAAAACAGCTGTTCGGTCGCTTTCAAACGTAACATCGGATTTTTACTTAACCCAGCATCCTGTTTCGTTGGCTTTTTAAACTAATGAAGGTTTTATTAGTAAATGACATGATAACTTTAAATTTTTAGACCCATTTGAGGAAGCCTAATAAAAATAAAAAAAATTAATTAGTGATTATTAATCATCACTGATTAATAATCAGCGGTAATCGTTTGATTGATTAGTGCTGGATGCACTAATCAGAGAATATATGAGAATATTATCATAATATTTGTTCTTGTCTTCATTATTCATGTACGGTTCTCTCGTAAGCATAAATCTTCTAAATTTAAAACCCCGCTTATTTTTTTAGATTATTTTTATTCGGTTCACTTTTTAACGAGACATGAGATTATCATGTCTCGTTAATTATTATTTTCTTTTAAAATGCATAGGGTATATGCTGTTTGCATGATAATATGGAGACGAAATTTTATTCTGATTAATTTTTTGTGATTTCGTTAATTCAGGTTTTATCGCGTTAGTTATTTGTATTCAGGAAATTTATCGATTCTTCTTTATTTATCGTAAATTTCAGCGGACCGGCTGTATCTAAACTGATAAAGGATAAACACGGAAGGAATTAATAATTCCTGACTTGTTACTCTGTCAGAGTAGCACGCCAGGATTCATTTAAATCAAAGGGTTTTCGGGTTTCCACTTCATCAATTTTGAACAATAAAAAAATTAAAGTTTGATAAAATTAAACTTTTATCAAATGAGATCAGGAGATCATTTAATCGGTGCTTGTGATCATTTGATGGGTTCTTTCATGTCCTCTAGCAATTAAAAAACTTAATGATAAAAATTTAAAATGCCGATGAAGGTTTAAAAACCGAAACGTTCTAATATTAAAACTTTTTGTTGATTGGTGTTAATAAGATACTTTTACAAGATCTAAATGAATAGTCTTACGATGATCACAACCGGAATTCCAGTGCAAGAATATATCATAAATAACATATATAATAGATAACTAGTCTATGAAATAGAAAATTTATTCATTTAAAGAACAAACTGTTAGGATATATATGGATCCTTATATATCGATCAACATATATTGAACATTTATTGATTCTTTTCTTAGACAATTTACTGAGAATTTTTTACGGGATTGCAATAGTCCTGAACGATTAACGGATATAAAATCCGGAACTTTATAGTTCAGGACTATATGCATAGTCCCGAACGATTAATTATATTTACTTAGAATTTTCTACGGGACTACACGAGTCCCGTTAAGTGTTGGCCCCATTAAACATTTAAATTTATAGAAAATAAAATTCTTTTTATAAAAATATACTTATTTATTTAGAAATTTAATAGAATGTTTGCTGGTAATAAAACGAATTTGGCAAACTGGTATTTCAGTGATGAAAATCGTCAGCTTCGAAGTATGATCGAATCAAGTTTAGATATTCAGGTAGATAAAATACAATAAAAGTGTTTTTTGTATGTATTCATTTAGTTTTGCAGTCTGCAAGCCTTACTGACAATACCGTACCTATTGTTGTTCGTTTTTTGCTTGCCGTTTACAGGCTAGACGATACATCCGATACGGGTGTTTGTCATGAATTAATAAATAGAGATTTTCCGGCTTCTCTTGTTGATCGAATGAAAAAGTTGCCAATGTCTCAGGTATGTAATTACTTTGCGTATATCTGTTGTGTAAGTGTACACATGTTTTATTCTAAATTGTAAATTTTGTTTAATTTTATCAGTATTTAATTTTAATTCTATTTTAATTCTAATTTTAATTTTATTTTTGATATAAAAATACTTATGGGATGCGTTTTTTTTCAAAACATACTCTTATTCTTATTATTTTTAAGTATTCATTGTTAGGATTAACAATGCATTAGTATTTATGTAGGATTTACTAACAAAAATGTCGATGAATTCTAATCACATGTGACACGCAGACGGCCAGATCCCAGAAGGATCCATTTACATCGGAAAACATTCACTTAGACACCCAATATAATCGTATTTGGAAATACGTTTATTTCAAAAAAAGGCATTTTTCTTATTATTTTAAAGTATTCATTGTCAAAAGGTAAGATTTATTTTTGTAAATTTAGAACTTAATTAGCACTTCAATCCATCAGCGTGCTCTATAATAATTGAGGATATAAAACTATAAACGTATAATAATCGGTATTGACAGTTACTACAAAATCGTTAATCCTTTAAATAAGGCATAATTTTCCTTTGATGTCAGGTAAGACAATGTAGTACACTTATGTCCAATATCGTCCGTTAACATTTGATCGAGGCCGTCAAAGACTCACAATATTTATTAGCACGACAATAAAGTATCACGTTATATTCTGATGTGTTTGGCATTTAAGTGTTACTAAATCTTAATAACTATAAAATTTTACATTTTTAAATCGAGAAGAACTTAGAAAAACGTATTAATCTATAAAAATTTCATAAAGTTAAGGGATTATCTGATTTGAAGGATTTAATTTGGAAATTTAATTAATAATTAATTTTTTACATTATAATTAGAATTTCTCATACATTTTAATAACTTATAAATAAATTATTAGCTTATAAATTAATTATTAAATAAATGTTAAATTATTTAAAATATCAAAAAATTCAATACTTTAAACCCTATAAATTATTTGATTTATATTTTAAATCGTTTGATAATTTAAAGAAGTTTTTAATGAATAATTTAAATTTCTTAAATAAAATAACTAAAATTATATAAATATTTTTTATACAAAAATAATAATATTTTTTAATAACATTATAATAATATTAAAAAATATTATCATATAAAATAATATTATATATTATTAAACAATATTATATAATATTAATAATATATTAAATAATATTATATGAAATAAATGAAATTAGCTATATTTTGTTTTAAGTCTACGAATTTGTGTCCGTGAATAATATACGAGTTACCGTAGTGCATTTTTACATCAGTACGTCTAATCAATTACTGATAAAATGCCAAATTGGTTCTTTTTTAACAAATACTCATTACCTCTTAATACTTTAATCGGCGAATAGTAAAATTGACTTTTTAAAACGTCATTAACAACTTAAGAACGCAGTATCATATTTTTTCAGGACAAAAATAGCTCTTGTTATCAGCGAATGAATAATTAAGTTTTAGACATATTTTGATGTATTTTAAATACAATTTAAAGTGATGTTTGTTCTCCAGCATGCTTTAAATTCTTTTAAATATTAGAGGATTTAATATTTTAACTCCGTTAATTATTTAATGAAGATTACATTTTGATTTAACATAGAAATTCGTTATTATTATGAGACTATTTGAAGAAAGGAAATCAAATGTTACATGACATTTAAAGCGTATAACAAAACACTGTTCTGAAAAGTACTCGATTGCATACAAAAGACGACATTTAATGTGTACACTTACTTAAAATTGATTAATTATTACTAAAATTGATTTTTTATTTTAATACGTGAAAAACAATTATTTAAAAAAATATTTTGACAAATACAACCTTTAAATAATGATATTGATTAATGATTATAGATGCATTTGTTAATTGATGACCTATTTGCGGGAATTTAAGGGAATACTTATTTTGTATAAGAAAATAGTATTTAAAACGACAAAAATATCATCTTAATAATAAAAATGATTTTTAATTAATAAACATTTAATAAGATCACAGATTACAGATTGAAGTAGGAGAGATAAGCGTTGATTTGTATTAAGATGAGGCGATGAAAAGATGTTCTAAATGTACTAAAGATCACATTCCTGCTAAGGGAAACATTTACAGCAAGGTGACTATTGGATTTTGAGAAGTAACGCGACGTATTATTGGCAAACTCATACTACTAAGTGTGACTAATCAAAGTTTGCATTCAGTTGCCGGTATGGAAGACTTAAACATTAGAAAATGCTTCATAATCGAATTTGCGATATTATCAGGAAACAATGTAGAACCAATCTCCGTTCATGCTAAAAACGCTTTCAACAATGTAAAAAAAGTTGCTTACGAATGTTGATAAAATATCCCATTCTTTATATAGTTCTTTGGAATACTTATGGCTTTCCCATTCTTCTTGTTGGAAATAAAGTTTCCTTAACAGCAGGCACAGAACAATCCTACCACAACGTCTGATTTTGCCATATTCTCCATGCTAATGATATTCCGATTCAGGACCATGATTCCAAGTGTCTAACAGCGATTATACATCGTCGATGCAAACATTGCAGGAGATATCCAGGAGATTCGGAAAATCTACAATTGGCTTCGAGTCTACTTAGATATTAAATAAATAATGTAACGTCAATTTCTTTATAAAAAGAAATAACATGAAGTATTTCATTAGCACATATGTTGAAGTAGTCACGATGGTTTGTTGTATTTGCTTGCCTATTGGTATCAATACTTGCTAAAATGAACAATTTTAAATAAAACCTATCATTACTTATCGATAATAAAAATGGCTACAGTTGTAGACGCTAATACTGTATATTGTAGTTTGGTGTATAGCTCTCAATTCAAATTTTAAGGACAATGAAGAAATACGATTAACAACTTCATGACGAGATAACCAATAAGATCAGATGTAAAACATTTCAAAAATTATTTTCTCTTTCTACCTCTATTGGGGGCATAGGAATACAAGATTCTTTGGAGGAGACTTACCAAATTTCTACATATTTAAAAGGCAATTAAATACGATTAACAACTCCATGATAAGATAACCAATAAAAACATATGTATAACATTCCAAAATATATTTTATGTTTCTACCTCTATTGGGGGTTGAAGAATATCAGATTCGATTGAGGAGACTCACATCAATAGATTTGGAATATTTACTTTACAAATTCCAATAGTTTTTATATAATATTTATAACCTATATTGGATGTTTAGGAATACGAGGTTGTATCGAGGAGACTAAACATCAATAGATTTAAAAGATTTAATTTTCAAATTTCAGTAGTTTTTATTGTCTTTTTTGTAAAGACATAATAAACATGGAATATGCACACTGGTCTACTGTTTCCTAAAATCAATGTCTGACTATGTCATAATTATATCAGGAATTTATATTCTATACTTTGGGTATGCAGAAATACGTGTAAATGAATTTTAAACGTGGAATACCTACAGTGGTCGACTGTTACCAAAAATAAATATTTGTCTATTTCTAAAATATTTGAGAATAAAGAACACAATTATAGAAACTTTATATTTCTAAAATACATGGTCCACAAAACATATTAAATTTGTTATAATTTTGTATCTTAGTTCAACTGGTTTCCCTGCCGTTTTTGTAGTTGAAATCTTCAAAAATCTTAAGTGTGATTTTGATGATGATTGCTTTAACATTTGGAAATTGAAAAAAGCCACATTTAAACAATATTTTAAATATATAATTTAAATATATAGTTTAAATATATAAATATTTAATAAGTATTTTTACCATTGCGTTAAACATCAAATATATTAGAAATGAACGATCCCAATGACTGCTGTTTCGTCATAATTATATATATTTAAGTAGAGAATCATTCACACTTCTGACTACATCACGAGTCCATTGTGCATTCAAAAAACTTACTGCAAAGGAACTACATTACTGACAGTAACAAATCGCTGGAAATTCAATATATTAATATTGTATTAATATTTTATTATTACAAGTCAATATATATAATATTGATTTATATTATATCATATCAATATTAACATAATATTATAATATATAATATATTTTAATATAATATATAATATATACTATTATAATAAAATATTATATTACATTATATCAATATTGCAATATATATAATATATAATATATATAATATATCAATACTTAATTTCTCGTTATAACTTTAGATTATCGATTACTAAACAATTCGATATTGAATTTTTTAATAAACGAGTATTTCATTTACGAGTATATGAAATTTTAAACTATTTTTATTATTGAATTGTAAATTTGGGTTTGAAATGATTGTACTAAAATTATTTTATTCTTCGTATTTAGTTAATCGCGTGTACTAGATATTTTAATCTTAATAAACCAATACCAACACATCCAATTGGACAGTTAGTTTTGCAAAGTTTACTTGATCAGATACATGAGCAAATCGAACTGCGTCAATTTGAACTAGTCAATTTAAGACAGTGTTCCAAGTTAGTGAAGAATTTGGACAGTCGTGATGACAAGCTACTAAAACGACTTGACGATCACGTATTAAATTTGTTAAACACCAAGGAATTCGAACTCGATGATGTCATCTTTTTGTTAACAGCGTATGCTCAATGCCAACGGCGAAATCGTCCGATACTCAACGCCTGCGTTTACCTTATTGGGAATAGTTCATATAATTTAGGTTTCCTACAAATTGTTGATTGTTTCGAGGCATTGTCGAGATTACAATTATTTGATGAAATAATGATTTCTAAACTTATTTCAAATTTATCAACTCATTTAGTTGAGCCATATCAAGAAATGTTAATGCATGATATTAATAACTTGATAATATCTTTCGGAAGACTTCGTTTGCGTCACGAAGAGATCTTCGATCAGTTTTGGTTATACACTGAACAGTCTGAAAATCTAGACTTGATAAAATCATTGCTATTTTCGCTTGCAATTGTCAACTATGTGCCTACAAACTTCCGTGTCCCTGATATATCTTATTGGAAATTAGCACAAGATAAGATTAACATGTTATGGTCGTTGGCTTGTCTTAATATTGCTGAAAAGGATAATTTCGAAAATGTAATCACGGATGAGGTAATAGATGAACTAACAGGTAATTAAACAATTCTGAATGCCTTCGACGTTTAATTCTAACTTTTGTATTAAAATTTATTTATTTCATAAATTTTTATTTAATTATAATATTTTAATTTTTTATTATTAACTTTTTAATCCACTGCATCTTTTTAACACACGTCTTAAAAGGAACACTGTTTACTGCAGGTAAGGTTAGGAATCTCGTAAGAAATATTTCAAATTTAATCTAAAATTTGAAAATCTGTGAAAATATCTCTTTAAGAAAAATATTTCGCTTAAAAAGTATCTATAATATTTTTAAAAATATTATTTATTTATGACGTTTTTTAAAATATTATGACGATGTTTTAAATAGTTTATACTGATCCATTAATGATAAATAATTATTGGAGCTGGATCAAAGGAAAGAAGAAATTATTTTTGATATTTCGCTAACTTCTGTTAGCATCTTTATCTTCTTGTAATTTTCTGAAGATACTAACAGAAGTTAGCGAAATATCAAAAATAATTTCCTCTTTTATTTGATCCAGCTCTAATAATTATTTGGATCAGTATCAACTATTTAAAATCAACGTGATGTAATCAAAGTCAAAGGGATTGATCGAACAATTGACAAAATTAAACAATTTATACAGATGATATCAAATAACATTAAAAAATTGTTTATTATGGATTCAATTGTAGGGCTAATATTTGAACAGAATTATCGTTTTACAAATTTACATATATTTTCATTAGTCCTGCTTTATTATTTATCTATTAAGAAATATTTTATTTATTTTTATTTTTCCGATATTAATCACGCGGAGTAATATTTTCGTCCATCACTCATACTCTCATTACATTTAATAAAGATTCAAGGTATTTTTGTATTTTCATCTCCTACTTGACTAGTGTTAGCTGTACTAGATGAGCTAGAATTAGTATTCAGAGGGTTATCGCCAAACTGCTCATGTGCCACATTAAGCATTGGTTCTTGAAAATCGCGATAAATTCTCTGTCGAACATTATATCCGCTCGGTAAACTCTCAAGGTTAATCAGGGCTCTATCATGGATTCTCGTAATTTCCTGTATAGTTGTAGGATTACGAATCATTTCCATTGTTTGACGCATTAAATCCGGATTGTTAACGAATTGTGAAACCTCGTGGTTCTGCTCCCTCACTCTTTGCATTTGTGGATTGTCATATATTCACTCTTTGCATTTGTGGACTGTCATATATTCACTCTTTGCATTTGTGGATTGTCATATATCCACTAGTCCTGTTTTATTATTTATATATGCGTTATTTATTTATGACGTTTTTTTAAATATTATGACGATGTTTTAAATAGTTGATGCTGATCCATTACTGATAAATAATTATTGGATCAATGAAAATAAGAAATTATTTTTGATATTTCGCTAACTTCTGTTAGCATCTTCAAAAAATTAGTAATTTTTTGAAGATGCTAACAGAAGTTAGCTCCAATAATTATTTATAGATACTAAAGAAGTTTTAAGAAAATAATTAATTTTATATTAGGATAACAAATATATATAAAGTCTGGTTTTCATTAGATTTTACAAATATAACGCCTGTCTGTTAAACATTAAAATACGAATAAAATTGAATTAACAGGAGTGTTAAATGTTTTGATAAATCAAAATTATTTAAAGGTAGGGACATCTATATTCAGATAAATAAAAAATGTTCCAATGTGAAATAATAGTAGCCCAATTATAGCTTACTTATTTTTAAACTTCATATAATATGAATATCTTCATATCTAGAAAATTACAATGAAGATGCTAACAGTATCTGAAGATGCTAACATAATTAAATAACATAATTAACATAACATAATTACATTATGTTAATTAGCATTAATTATATTTAGTTATTGATCACTAGCATTCATTGCTGCTGATAACAGCTGATTATCAAAAAATTTAATTTATTAAAATTATTATATTCATAAATAATTATTATAGCTGGATCAAAGGAAAGAGGATTTTTTGATATTTCGCTAACCTTTGTTAGCATCTTCAGAAAATTACAATTATGTTGTAATTTCCTAAATATGAGGTTAGCGAAATATCAGATAAAAATTTCCTCTTTCCTTTGATCCAGCTCCAATAATTACTTATCAATAATGGATCAGTATCAACTATTTAAAATATTATTTAAAATATATATTATTTTTAAAAATAATACTTTAATCTACTTTGGTTAATGATGCTTCTTATTATTTGTTTACATAATTTGTAATTTAATCGATTTATTAATTATTAATTCATAGCAAATGGTGAGGAGGAATCTGCTGAAATGTGGAAACTCGCCGCACTACTAAAACTCTTACAGTTGCACAATTATTATCAGATGCTTTATCTTACTCCAGAAGAAATATCTGCTTCTAATTTTCGTTTAAAAGTAGATGACATCTCAGAGGTATTATATTGCTTATTTTTTAATGGGTTATATTAAAAATGAGTAATTGTTAAAATTACAAATTTAACTAATGTTTTTAGCTTATAACAGTCAAAAATAAGCAGCTTATAAGCGAAGTACGACAATTGCTCGATCAGATAGGCAATGCTGGCGAACTTTACAAATCGTTGGTGGTTACTAAATCTGGATTAATAATAGGTATATTTCTGCAAGTGTAATTTATATATAGGAAACGTTTCTTCCCACGTTTAAGCAAAGAAATAAAATTATTTGTAATAATTTTTGATAAAATCTTGTATTTATTTGTAACCAATTCATTTGCTATCGATAAAGTTTCGCTTTTATGTTTCTATCACGTTTCTTAAATTATCAGCTAAGAGTAGTTTTACAATGTAGTTGTTATTAATCTAGCTATTATAATCTGGTAAAACTTCAATCAAATTGCCTTTGTTGACTCTTTATAATTATCGAAATTATTCTGGAAATGTTCATGTTTATACTAATCTTTATTTTATTAAACTTATTCAAAACACATTAAGTTGATAATGACAGCATAAACTAAAAATACACGCGTTTTGGATTCTTTCGTATTTAATCATAATGTTAAATTTTAATGTTTAAACTCACCTTAAAAAGGCATATTGTATCGTCGAAACGTGTATTTGAAATGAGACTGAGTCATAAAATGTGGATTTGTTTTGAATATGATTATAACTTATGAATTTGTGAAATTTTCTTTGCTGGTTATTATCACTATATTTGACAACATCAAAAGTTATTCATTTGACATTAATTTGATATTTCAAATTGTTTATTTTAAACAGTAACAAATAAAAAATTAAAAGATGATATTAAACGCCGCTTGATATTTCACCAACCACTGTTAGCATATTCAGAAAATTAGGTAATTTTCTGAATATTCTAACTTTTTGAATTCAGTAAATTTTGAAGATGCTTACAAAGGTTAGCAAAATATCAAATATAATTTTCATTTTATTGAAAATGAAATAACAGTGATTTATGAATGATAATCATCTCAGTCTTAAAGGATTCAATAGCCATTAATGCTTTTAGAGGTTCAAATTGTTTAACTTACAAATATGCATTTGTATCCTTGCATTCCAATCATATTCGCATACAGGTAAGTAGATCCGGTGAAATCACCACTGCACAATGTACAATCGTGACAATCCAAGCATTTCAAAGCAATTCTAAATAGATATAGAGATATAAAAAATTAAATTTAAACTGTTTCACATTATATTTTTTGTAAGGTAACTCAATTATATATCACAATTATGCAAAAATGCTGTATGAGACATTGAGAGTGAATATTTAAACTCTTGGCAACGATAAAGGTTACATCGTTGATCTAAACATTTGTAAAGGAAAATCAAAAATAAAAGAAAAGAGGAAATTTTATTTGGTATTTCGCTAACTTCTGTTAGCATCTTCAGAAAATTACCTAAAGATGTAATTTTCTGAAGATGCTAACAGAGGTTAGCGACATATCAAAAATTATTTCCTCGTTTATTTGATTCAGCTCCAATAATTCTTTATCACAATTAGTATGTAATTATAACAAATTAATGCATTTTAAGATATTTCTGAAAATAATATACTTGAATAGGTGATAAAAAACAGATAAATATTAATCTTCAGAAAAGATTGGAATTTTCTGAAGATGCTAACAGAGGATAGCGAAATATCAAATAAAATTTTCATTCTTTCTTTGATTCAGCTACAATAATTCTTTATCAGTAATGAATCATTATCAACTATTTATAAAAAATCTATTTGAAAGCTGCATTTGAAAGTTGTCGATGAAAAGTTTTCTAATTTGGGTATCTTAGTCAATCTTTTTAAGTTCAACACTTTTAGATTTTCTTTTGGTCGTGAATCAAGATAATGAACCTCAAAATCTAAAATTTTACATTCAAAGAACGTCTTCCCAAAAGAATAAAATGATAATTCCTAATCATTTAACAAAGTAAGTAATTCTGAATTAACCAAAGCTAAAAAGTTATTGAACAGTTATTGGCATTTAACTTATATTATTACCATATGTAAATGTGTTAATTAGTACATTTATTTAGCATTCAAAATTTCATTTTTTAATTCTAGAACTTTTACAGTTGTGATAAATAATTATTAAAATTTAAATATTATTTTATTAAATTATTTATTATTTAAATATAAAATTGTACAAAAATAATGAAATAATTAATTAATAAAATAATTAATATAATTAAATTATTGTCATTAATCTTTATGTTAGATTATTAATCTAATCCAGTTCTGTAGTAAATGGTCAATTTTATATCATTTAATTAAAACATTTTCTGCTTTAGTTTGGTCAGATGAACCAAATGCTGGGAGTCAAATAAAATTTATGATAAGTAAATTTTACCACTTTGCTACAAATCTTATTCGATTTCGTCACTTTTGCCTTTGATTCGTCGCACTTTATTTTTGCTCATACTTTCATAACTTAATCAACCTTTAATGTTGATAGATAACACTTTGTCACTTTTTAAAACACTATACGAACTTGCAGAAATAACTGACTACATTATTTAAATAAGTATCCTATGTCGTATTTTACTATTAACCAAAGAATTTAAATATAAGGATTTTGTAAGAATTCTTAATATATAAAAATATATAACCGTGTAATACATAATCCAATCATTATTGAAAATAATATTTGACGCTTTTTAAAAAGATGAAACTTCAATTGGACTATTTGGCTTTTAGTAGTCAAGTAGTCTAATATTTCAATTATTGGTATATGAAGGAACGACCATGTAGATAAATGCACATATTTTATTAAATTTTAAAAGGTACTGTTAGAATATAGAAATTTTCTAATTGTTTCTAAAATTTTATATACATTTTCTAAAACTGCCTTGAAAGTAGCTTTTGGCAGCTTATTTACATACGCTGACATTGAAGGCTAATTTGGATTTTAAAAATGCCTTCGTGTAAAATAATAATTTTATTTAATTATTTATTATTAATAAAATATAAATAATTATTGGAATTAATAGTAAATTAATTTATTTAATTAATTTTAATAATTAAATAAATAATTAAAATTATTAAATAAATAAAAAGACCAATTAATTATCTTCTAATTTATTTATTATTGATTATTAATTATCACAACATAAAGATAAATACAACATAATTACCACTAAGATGATTGTTGATTCGACAAAATATGGAATCTTCTGTTGGGGTTCTTGTAATTCAAAGAACTATAAACGAAGTTTATGAAGTTATTTAAAAATATTATTTTTGTTTATATCTTAAATTTAATCCTGAGAATGTTATTATTATATATCAATAGTGCATATTAAATTCGTTAATAATTCAATAATTTGCAGCTGACATTACTTTATTGTTAGGATATATGCATTTATTAAAATTAAATAGTAATATTATTTTGATGTATTTTGGTCCACTAGAACTTTGCTGATTTATTCCTTTTACATCAGTCGCATCCAAGTTGTAGTGCCGAAAACAACTATATTAAATTCAAATACATCAATAGCTACAATTAAACCAAAATTTCTATGAATTTTACAATACTCAATAAAAATGTTTATGATTAAAAGTCTATGAAAATATAGAGACAAGTGGGGGAATGATATGTCGCTAACCTCTGTTAGCATCTTCAGAAAATTACATCTTTAGGTAATTTTCTGAAGATGCTAACAGAAGTTAGCGAAATATCAAATAAAATTTCCTCTTTTCTTTTATTTTTGATTTTCCTTTACAAATGTTTAGATCAACAATTTAACCTTTATCGTTGCCAAGAGTTTAAATATTCACTCTCAGTGTCTCAAACAGCATTTTTGCATAATTGTGATATATAATTGAGTTACCTTACAAAAAATATAATTGTGAAACCTTATAAAAATTTAAATTTAATTTTTTATATATCTATATCTATTTAGAATTGCTTTGAAATGCTTGGATTTTCACGATCGTACATTGTGCAGTGGTGATTTCACCGGATCTACTTACCTGTATGCGAATATGATTGAAATGCAAGGATACAAATGCATATTTGTAAGTTAAAAAATTTTAACCTCTAAAAGCATTAATGGCTATTGAATCCTTTAAGACTGAGATGATTATTATTCATAAATCACTGTTATTTCTTTTTCAATAAAATGAAAATTTTATTTGATATTTCGCTGAACTGAATTCAATTTAACAGATAGGCCTTTAATCCATTAATTGAATAAATTAATTATTTTAAATTATTAATAATGAGAAAAGTAAATTGCAATTAAATGACAATAAATAACGTATTAATTGATGCTAATCAGAAAGACATTTTAAAAACTATCATTTCGTTAGGATATGATTTCAGCAATAGCATTTTGTTTTTACTTTCTTATCAAAATTATATTTTGTGAATGTGTTCGATATTTTGTTTTTGCAAAATATATTTGTTTGCTCTGATATTCAATTTTCAATTTCTTCCTTGAATTGAAAATTTGTAATCTTGATCTGTAAATTTTAATCTGTAATTTTGTTCTGAAATTAAAACTCTTTATCATTCGCTTTTTTTATTTAAGATGGATTATTTGATTAATAGCGGTAACATGATTGGATGGTTTATTGAGAAGTCCAATTTTTAAATCCAATTTATGTTGGTATAATCTATAATTAAAACTTTCTTTCGCATGACTGAAATAGATAATCTTAAAATCATGAAGTATTTATCACAATCAAACTGAATGACGTAGTTTTCTTTTATTGAAAGATATCTGATAGCTTATTTGCGCCCCTACGAACTTCCTAGCCGATTAGTTATGCATATATACGATTACTGTATGTTGATTCATCTTCTATAAAGACAAAATATATATTATTTATAATTATCTTATCTTAATAACTGGCCCTCCATAAATTCATGATTTTTGCATTTACTGATCTGATCGATTGCTGTGTTATTTTTAATATTAAATCATTAAAAAAATTTCAACTCGTGTTATTTTTAAGATTAATAATTTTAAAAATCATTAAATGTTTTCAATTTGTGGGATCTTTAGTCCTAACTGAAGCTTAACTCAGAATGCACCTACAACAGGCGCCTATCCCTCAATGGGGCGTTTCGACCTTAGTCTACTCATCGCTACAAGGTGGTCTCATCAGTGTGGCACTGTAGCTACACAACTTCGACAGTAGTAGACCATTAGTAAGCCTTTGAACGGAATTCGCTAAGCGCACGCTCCTCCTCCTGGTTACCAGCCTTACATCTGGTACGATTTTAAGGAGTGGCTTCACATGACAGCACGTGCGCTGTCGCTCATCAGTGTACTAAGGTTATGAACAAGCACCATACATTTGCTCATAAGTGAACGCGCGAGCTAAATGCTACAGCGCATACACTATAAAATTTTCGCGTCAATGCACAATTGTAAGTCTCAAATGACATATAAATATTGAGCATATTAGTCGGAATTAAATCATGTTGTTGAATGTGCCAGAACAATTATCGTATTGCGCCTCCATCAATTTATTTGAAACTTTTAGATATAAGCGTTCGATTGAATAATATAAGCGTTCGATTATTCGATAAGTCGACATTAATTATCGAATGTTTACATCATTCGATAATTGTAAAATATAGAAGTATATTGAATAATTCTACAATTTCGTCATTTTAATATCTTTTGTTTAGTTACGTATTATACAATCGTCTGATTTAGATTGATCGATCACTGTTGTCATCATTAAGGAATAAAGAAGAAAAGCATGCGTACATTTCCAGTCTCATAAATGTACAAAGTTAGGGTCGAACTGCATTACCGAAGAATATGTTTATATTAAGCATTTAAATACGTTTGTTTAACCATCAGATGTTATTTTATTTTTCGTCATTTACCACTACTTTTAACGTTTATAGAAGTGCTAAATTTAGAAGAATTAAATAATTTAGTCACTGAGCTTTTGCTGGTAACTTAGTCAGATTCATGTTTTTAACACACGCACAAACATATGTTAGTTCGATTGATTACTCACTCATTTGTAATCGAGTAAACGTTTTACTTTACGCGATTGTTTGAATCGACAATTTTTACGACAATTAATTATCTACTTTTATCTAAACAATTCTTTATGATAAAAGTGAGAGGGTCATTGAAACAAATCGGTAAAAAATATTCTTTAATTGAATTTTCTGAATCTTATTGAAATTTCCTGAAATTCAATTTATTAAGAAAATTAAATTTTTTGAATTTTATGGAGACGTTTTGGTTATCCTTAAGTAAATATAGCTATTGTTTGTATTTTATCTTTTAACGAAGATAAAATGTATTTTTCTTTAAAACAGATATGCATGGCCGTTTACGTTGAGAATGATTATTGATATAATGGTCATACTTGAATAGTCATTAATATAGTGCCCAAAGCGTCTGTAGTCAATGCTTTATTTAAATTTTGCTTACTTAATATAAATTTACCTATTAATTGTTTTAAAATCATTAAATATTATTATAATATTTTAATTCTACTATTTTAATATTTTATCTTAAATTCTCTAATTTAAATACTCCAAACTACTGACATGTTTGAACTCTAAGCTGCGGACGTCAATTTTTGCCCTTCTTACTTTGATGTGTACTTGACATTATTACCAAAGTAATAATGAATTGTTACTCATTTGGAATCGAGTAAACGTTTTACTTAACGCAATTACTTGAATCGACAATTTTTATGGTAATAAGCATTATTCAATTTGATATCGTTACCTTATTCTTAAAATATAGGCAATTGCTGTAGTTCATAAAATTTTATAATATATCTTGTTCGTTTTCTTCGGTTCATTAGCAGCGTTCTCACTCGTCTCATTTTGAGCAAGTAGCCGTCAAAGTGCTTCTTCAAGTTATATGAACCTTGTTATATCAGAAAGAATTTCAATACAATTTTTTAATTAACACAAACAGGAAAGTATAAACCTGCATGCTTTTTTTACAAACTTCGTCGGGAAGCTTAACTTAGAATGCGTCTACAACAGGCGCATATCCCTTAATGGGGCGTTTCGACCTTAGTCTACTCATCGCTACAAGGTGATTTCAATAGTGTGGCCCTGTAGCTACGCAACTTCGATCAGTAGACCTCTGAACGGAATTCGCTAAGCGCAGGCTCCTCCTCCTGGTTACCAGCCTTACATCTGGTACGATTTTAAGGAGTGGCCTCACATGACAGCACGTGCGCTGTCGCTCATTCCGTCATCAGTGTACTAAGTTTCTGAACAAGCACAATACATTTGCTCATAAGTTAACGCGCGAGCTAAATGCTACAGCGCATACACTATAAAATATTCGCGTCAATGCACAATTGTAAGTTTCGAATGACATATGAATAAAACTACTGATGACGCTCTATTAATCAAAAAATATTGTTATATCAAATAATAATTAATATTACCATATATAATTATATTGTCGAGTTATATATTATTTGTCCAGTTTATCCTGACGCTAACTGATGTTTGCAGATAATTTCGCAAAAGCTAGCCATTAATAACACAAGCACATATATTTGTAAAATTATAAAGTCATGTCAGTCAATTCGAACGATACTAATGCGTGTCTTATCCATGATCATTAGAATATTACGGTCCTTTGTTATGCCACGTTTTGGAACCAATATAATTTACATATTTGAGATGTTAGAAACTTTGAAATGACAATTTGACATTATTTACAATTCGACACAATTCGATTTTTCTTTTAAATAATAAATTGTCTTCATAAATATTATTATAAATTATAATTCAAAGTTACCAAATCTAAGAAGGTCAAAGTATATATCTTATTAGTACTTTGTCATTCTTAAAAAATAAGAATGACATTACATATACATTTTTAATATTAAACCTTAAAATTTTATTCTCTAATTTACATTTTAATTTATTATATTTCAAGATTCGGCTCATAGATTCAGCTATATGCTTCGTCGGTCGATGTTGCCAAGCATACATGCTTGAATTCATGGTTGTGAATGATTTCACAGGTATGCATTTTTTATTTTTTATTTTGAATTATAAGATTGATTTAAAGTTATACTTGTGAATCGTATTGTATTTTTTCTTTCATAGAAATGACTAATAATTTGTAATTAAAAAAGTTTTGTTTTAAATGCAAACCTTTTGCTACTTCGTCAAAGTAGCAAAACAGAGTTTTTATGTAATAATTCTTTGTTGAAAATTCTTAGTTTTAAGATTGCAAATTTGCATCCGTGATTTAATGTTCATTTGCCAAAACCAAAAAATATCTTTAAATCGGAATCATAATCAAAGTCTAATCAGAAATTAAATTTGGATCTCGTTTCATAATTTTCATTCTTATTCTACCTTCTTTCCTTATCTATTTGTTATGTAAACGTTGAATGCGAATTGGTATACATTGTATAAGTCGAGTATATGGATTCAGCATTAAAGAATTGTGGAAAGTAAAAGACTATTTCATACTCTCTTAATTATTATATATTGTTGGTGCTTTTTTTGCCATAAATTTTACTAACTATTGCCACGAATTTTACTAACTACAAGGTAGTGATCGGTTGACAGCTCAGCTCCTCTCTTCACACGAGTGTCCGGAACATAACGTCGCAGATCAGATGAAACGATTACAAAATCGATCATTGATCTTTGACTGAGAGAATCTTGATGCCATGTGCATCTATGGATCTCCTTATGTTCAAACATAGTGTTGGTTATGCACACATTGTCACGCGAACAAACGTGCAATAATTCAACACCACTCGCATTTAGGTTAAGTGGTGCTTTTTTGCCATAAATTCTACATTTACTATTTAGTCGTGGTAATCTGTGAACATTTTCAATTCAACATTATTTCACAAATATTATTGTTCAAACATGAAAGGGTGAAAACAGTATAGTTAAATATAATATATTTAATTTCGTACTTTTCATTTCGACATACTTTTCATCTTATCATTATACATGAAATTATCTGTTGTTAAGGCGTTAAGCGCGAGATACGGGTATTATATAAGTGGAAAAAATGTCGAACCAAATCAGATCGACGATCGCATTTATCTAGATATTGACGATATTCTTTCTTCTCAAGAACTTGTTCCCTGCCGACTTAATTCAAATATTTCTTTGATTAGTAAGTACATTCGAACTTTTAGAATGTTCAGGAAAAGTTTCAACTTGATTGCAAAATTGAATACTGCTTTAGGCTTTGAATCTTCTAACGAAATGTTCGTTCCGGTTGAGGGGAACACTGAATATCACATCCCGATTTGGCTTGCTCAAGTTGCATACCTACAAGGAATTGCAACAGTAACACTACCTGAACAATTTAAGCAAATATTCCGCGACATAATGCAAGCTGACCCAACGGTTCCGAATGTAAATGAATATGGTCCATATTATTTTCGTACTGGAATGTATTGTTCTTTTTTCGATAACAGTGAAGCAAAGCTTGTCACCAGCGTTTTAGCAAAGGTAAAACTAACAAATGTTTAATTTCTAGTGTTATTCAATACAGCTGCACATTTTGTAAATTGAAAATGTTTAATAAAATCAAGTTTTATTAGAAAGTGTTTATTTCGGTTTTTAAAATAAAGGTCAATTTCATTTTTTTTAGTTAAACATGATTTTAAAATAAAGTCTTAAACTTTTTAAATCTTAAAAGCATGAAATGCCTACTTAACATATATTTATTATCGATTTATTATATATATTATCGATAACATATGCCATCGATATGTTATCAGCTGACGAAAATTTGGTTCTTTTTGATTGATTATTTCTTTGGTTATTGATTTGTTTCATATTAAATAATTTCGGCATAGAAGATGTGAATTAATAATTAATTTAGGTATTTAATTGATTTAAAAATTATGTAATTTATAAAATTAATGTAAATAAATATGGAAATGTAAGAAATAATATGTAAATGCAATTTTTGTAAGTAAATAATAAAATAGTGTAATAATTAAATATCTTTTAATAATTAATAATTATTCTTATTTAATAATTAATAAATAATTACTATAGTTTTTTTTAACAGCGCCATAGGGTAAAATACAAAACTTACATTTACAAATGTTCACAATTTGCAAGCTTTTCTAAACAGCCAACCTAATGTTTCCTATTCTGTATATCTCTAGCAACGTTTTCGATTTCAAGATGTCTCAGCAACGTGTGTCACAAATAAGCAGGTTTACCGCAAAATCTGCAATAGTCTTTTGCAAAATCAATTGTGTATATCAAGGCTATCGAAAATGTCAAGACTTTCAAACGTTTCTCATAAGAGGTTGTTTTGCATAATGACAGACGCTGATAAGCTAGATACAATTGATAAAGTGCATCAATGAATGTACTTTGTTTTGCCAGTCAACTCAATAATTAATAAACACCGATGTCGTATCCAGAATAAGTGATGAATCACACCCCTCACATGTACATTTTATTGTTGATCAACTTGTTTAAGCTTATAACTGGAAGGTACTGCATGCTGTCTTGAGCATGTTTCATCACTTGCCTGATAAAATCGAAGGAATCACATTGTTAATTATCACTTGGTAGTCACTAGTCGCAGACTTGTTCGATCATTGTTTAAGACATTTGTTTCAACGCAAACGCCCGCTTTAACGAACTTGTGGCTTTTACACGTGCGATTGATCCATTATGAGGCTATTAACGGTATCTACATGTGAAAACTAATGATGCAATCAGTTGTAATCAGTCAGTTGAAGTATATAAAAATAAAATATTAATATAATAGAATAAATAAAAGAATTTCAATACAAAATATTGAAATTCTTAAAATTCTTAGCCTACAAAATATTTTTCAATGTCCAATATGAGCAACTATTATATGAAAAGTACTAATATCAGCTGCATTTCGATAATTGTTCTTAAATCATTCTATTAAATATAATTAGGTGATTTTTATTCTTCGGATTGTTTTTTGATTAAAGATATTTCAACACTTATTTATCGGAAGTTGTTGAGATTGAAGATTAAAGTTGCAGATTGAAAATACCTTGAAAGATATAAATCAAATTTTTTATTGAAAGATACCTTGAAAGATGGGAATTATTTAATTATATTATTATATTATATTATTATATTATTTACTTAAATTTGAAAATTATATAATAATATACTGGTATTTTAATAGTATTTTGTAAAATGAAATTTAATTTGTCGAAATCTACCCTAATCGTTGCTTTTCACTGTCGGAAGGGTCAAACCACAACAATTAAATAAATTTCAGTTAATCTATATACCGAACAGTAAAGAATATCTTATTATACTGACAAGCTAGAATTCTTAAACATCAAATCTTTCTTATAAGGCATCATCTGCAATTTTTAAATATTAATTTTTTGTAATTGATATTCTAAACGTCTCGTAATGTTTTGTTCTAGCCGTGTTTGTGAATGTTTATAAGTTAAATATAATGCAATTACAATTCATTTCGGATAAATTACACTTATATTTTCATTTTGAGGTTTAGTCGTTTCGAGATCGGTTTAAGCGTATCCTTGTTACCGCCATGGATTGCTACGAACATGAATTACTTACTTGTATACAAAAGCTCGACTCTGAAGAGCGTGCAATATTTCGACTTGGTCGCCGTGCTGTTGATTGTGTCGATAGGTGGATGCGTGGCCGATGTCGAAAGGTGGAACTATCCGAACTAGTACGAAAGTATCGACTTAGACGTATAGCTTGAATCCATTAATCTCTGAAACGGTTTTCACTGAATTTCAGGTAGATTATTGTCTATAAGATTGACAATGTATTTCCTTTTTCACTTTTAAGACAGAATGTATTATTTCTCTGTAAAATTTCAACTTAAATGAATTAATTTTGTATTTTTGCAATATCAGCTTTTGTGCACTGCCTTTAATTTCGACCTTTTTGGATAATAAATGTTCTTACGTTTCTTATTTCCAAATAGTATTTGTGCAAAAGCATTAAATTTAAAAATTTACAAGTTATTGTGTCAGAAACTTATTTTATAACTATTTATTGAATTATATTATAATTAGTTATAATTCCATTATATAATTATATTATGTAATTATAATATATATTATATATTAATATTATATATTAATACATTATTAATATATTAATATGTTATATTAATTATATATATTTATATATTATTAGAATTATTTTCTTATCAAACTCATGTTTTTTGAAATTTACGTATTTTTGAAACTCGTGTTTTTTGAAACTCATGTTTTTACTCATGATATTTTCTTTTCCATACGACTAAACATCATTTTTAATTAAACAACTTATCTTAATTACTGACTATATATTTTACCAATTAATTACAAATATAAAATAATTATAAATAATTACAAATATATAAATTAATATTATAATATTATTATATTAATATTAATAATATGAAATAATATTATTTTTTATTATAAATATTATTACATTAATATAGGTTCCCGCAAATGGGCCTTAATTTACAATTTTAAAGAAAAAAAACCTCACCAAGCCAGTTTTAATATTCAAAAAGTCACTAAATTATTCTTCATTGATTAAACATAAATCCCTTTGAGGACGATGTATAGCTGATCGAGCTCCACGGACACATCGAGAAGTCATCTTTGCAAGGATAACGCTGATGCCACTACGTAATCTGCTTATTTCATCGTTGTATGAGCTGTTATGACTCCTTGCCATGGAGCCCGCGATTCTCTTTAACAGGATTGCCGCTTCCGTACCCGCCCCTCCGAGCATCGAAAATACTACGGGAATAAATGACGCATGCTCTATGCTATTTACTCTCTCAAGATACTTCCTTTTCTTCCTTAGTTCATGATATTCGAAGCATGGTCCGATACTCTTACTGGAGTTAGAGG
>WNNJ02002869.1:0-90832 GCA_012934845.2 Pomphorhynchus laevis | reverse complement strand
TATATATATATATATATATATATATATATATATATATATATATATTGGTAATAATCGTTAAACCGGCTGTTGACGGGATCGTCCATTATGAGATCCTTTTTGTATATTTTGTTATTGAGTAAAACCGCCAAAAAAAGACAAAAATAAATAAGAGCACTTGATGTGTTTTTTATAAACGCGTTTCGCTTCAACAATAAAGCTTCGTCAGTAAGGATTACTGACGAAGCTTTATTGTTGAAGCTTTATTGTTGAAGCTTTGTTTTTGAAGCTTTATTGTTGAAGCTTTATTGTTGAAGCTTTATTGTTGAAGCAATATATATATATAAGATTAATTAATTTTTCTAACGCATCGTTAATATCTGTTAAATCTAAATTTGTTGTATAAAGCGCACTAAAATCTTAAGTATTTATATTTTGAAAATGTATTTATTTTGTGCGTTCTAAAAATTCTTTTATGGAACTAATACTGAAATAATCTTTTATACCAGTATTAATTTCGATTACCCCACAATATTTCTTGTAGTGTGATTTTATCCACATATTTATATTTACCTAATGGTTTAATTTTTGTTAGATAGGCGTTATAATTATTATAACATATATATGTATATCTTTTTCCGAATATAAGATTAATTAATTTTACTAACGCTTCTTTAATATCTACTAAATCTAGATTTGTATAAAGAGTACTAAAATCGTATGTATTTATATTTTGAAAATTTATTCCCTATGTCTGTTCTAAAAATTCTTTTGTAGAATTAATACTGAAATAGTATTTTATACCAGTATTAATTTCGATTACCTTGCAATATTTTTTAAAATGTGCTTTTATTACTTTAAGTATTTTATTCATATAGACAGAAAGTGGTTTTAATGTACATTTAAAAGCACTACATATGAACCTAGGTTTTATTGGATTATTATGTAATTTTGGATTCTAATATAATATTAGTATAGTTTTATTATTTGATTCAATTTTTGTACCCTTCTTATCTATTATAGAACAATGACTTGTAATAATTGTTTCTAAACTCAACTCACTACGTTCATATGCTGTGCTTAAATTATTAAAATTAAATTTTATTATTCTAATAATTTAAAATATTAGAATTAAATTCACATATATCATCAATATATCGAAATATATATTTCATATATTTATATAATCTAGATTTATTTTTTACACAGTTATGAACAAATTCATATTCTATAAAGCTTAAAACTAAGTCAGCTATAATTGGGCTGATATTACCGCCCATTGGAACACCTTTTGTTTGTCTAAATATAGATATCCCAACCTTTAAATAATTTTGATTTATTAAAATATTGAAGGATTTTAATAAATCAATTTTATCCATATATTTTTATTTACTTGATGGTTTAATTTCTGTTAGTTATGCGTTATTGTTATTATAACAAATATATTCCGATAAGATTACTTTCGTGTGCCAACTTATTTGTTTCTTTGGCATTTTTTATCCACACGAGAAAAAGAGAAATACGTATCTGTTTTATTGACGTTTCGATCAAGCTAGTGATCCTTCTCAAAATTAAGTCTAAAATACAGTATTACAGCTTTTATACACTATCTAGTCACTAAACATGGAAGAATAACAATTAATGCCTTTCGATCTCAGTCCATTGAGTCGTGGGGTAGTTTTTAATTGTAATTTGACTTGTTTCCGTCCATCAATATTTCCGTTTTATGAATGTGCAGCGATTCGAGGATTAATCTTCTAAAGCTGTTAGGTTCTTTATCTAAAATTACAACGTTATCGAAATCGATCTGGTGATCGTTCCTTAATGAATGATTCAAGATAGCGTAGGACGCGTCACTTATTTTACATGCACTGCGATGCTCCTTTACAGGTGTTGTCACCGGTCGTTTTGTTCGCCCAACATATGATGCATTGCAATCCCTACAATTAATATTGTAAACCACGCCCGTTTTTTGCTTTTCCATAGGCTTTCTTTTGAATAAGGATGTCAAGCTTGGTTTCACAGAGTAGAAAATTGTTTGGATGCTATCAGTCCTAGTTTTATTATTCTTTATTATATCTTCTTGTCGGTTCAGACATCTATCGTCAATTAACGTCGACTTTATAAAACTTCTCATATCAGCGGCTCGCTGTGTTATGTTATTCTTTTTGTTGTAGAAAATTCTGTTTGCCTTTGACCTTCCTTGACAAATCGCCCATTGTGGATAGTCGAATGCCCTCAACATGTTCGATACGTTGTCAGACTCGGTATATCTGTGAAGTTGTTGTGAACATATCGTCTTTGGTCTAAGGAATAACGCCGTAGCTGCCGATAGTTTATATTTGGCCGGGATATGACTCAATCAATGCGTTAGTTTCCACGAGATACCAGAGTGCTGGAAGGCGTATATAAATGTCTTTTTCCTATTCTTCCATGTGCAGATACGCGATTGCGGGTCCTAGAGGTGAGCCCATGGCCACACAATCCACTTGATCATAAACTTCGTCTTCGAATGTAAAGCAGGATTTCTCTGTGCACCATGATAATAACTCCGTCCATTCTTCGAGCGACAGATTTGGGTTCTCACATTCCGATGATAATATTGTTGCTGCCATTTTTATCGCTGGCTGTAATGGGACGTTAGTAAATAGAGACACGACATCTGCTGTGACGAAGTAGCATGTATCTGCTTGATATTTTATGATTAAGGTAGCAAATTCAGGCCCATCTTTCGCTCTCGTGTAACTAGAGTTTTATATTTGTGTGACAAGGAATTTATTGCCAGTCTGTAGATTTTGCTATTTAGATACCGAAGTTTAAATATTACTCAATTTTTTATTTTATAAAATATTAACAATTTATTATTTAACAATAAAATAGAAGCAATTTATTATTTAATTAATAAATAATAGCAAATTATTATTGATTAGTATTGGGACACAACTTAAGCATATTCTTATATTTAAGACTGTTCACACGTCTTGAATAAACATTTGTGCAATAAATGTTTTGAGGAAACGGTTTCGATTAAAAGATTATGTGATGACCGATTCGCTTAAATATACTGATCGTTTAAGTTAATTGCTTCGATACTAAAATATTTTTGTATTTGATTAGTAATCTAATCCAGTTATTTGATTAGCAAAATAAATTATTAATTAATTAGTTATCAAATACAATTTTGTCTTGCATTTGATTAGTCATTTAATTAGATTTAGATTAGTTATTTATTTGATTAGTTATTTTATTAGTAATTTTATTTTTTTGTATTTGATTAGTTATTTAGTTATTTTTTTCGTTATTTGATTAGTTATTTATTAACTTAATTACTGATTAGTTATTTATTTACTTAATTATTGATTAGTTATTTATTTTTGTTAGGTTTTTTCGATTTGTTATTTATTATTTTAAAAGTTAATTAATTATTTATATTCTGAAAAGGATTAATTCACAAAATATCAAATCGGACATTTATTGATCGATATTCCTATCTATTACGAGGAAAATTGAACTTCTCGAAATCCCAGCCTATTGTTGATGTATAATTTATGCTAATTGTGCTTATTTTTCAAGCATTTATATTTCAGATTGTTCTTGAAATTTTAAAAGAAACATCCCTTAACATCTACGCCTACAAAGTTTCACCATCATCCGTAAGATTTTTTGCTACATTTTAATTATTTCTATCTTGCGAGCTATAAGTTTTAGCTTGCAATTTATAATTTTTAAGTTACTCTCAAGTTAGAAATTTTAAGTTTCTAACTTGTAAGCTACAATAAGCAATTGTAAATAATTGTTTATCATAGAAAAATTAGTTCTTTTTAAATCCTTGAATTGGAAGAGGACTTGGTTTTCTTTATGTTACTGAATTGAAAGGTCATACTCAGGTCATACTTTAGCACTGATTGATGCTATTAAAATTTCGATGACTTTTCATTCAGCATGTTTCTCTAATCTTATTAAAAATACGATATACGTTTCATTTTACTTTTTCAAATCTTATTGAAATCAATAAAGCTAAATTAGCATTGGTTATAATTAGCGTTGGCTAAAGCGTTGGTTGTTAAAGCTAATTAGCGTTGGTTAATTAGCGTTAGTTATATCAACTTAGAATTAGGAAACAAATTATAGATGAAAAAAATTTGAATGTTGAAAGTATTTCCTACTTTTTTATAAATTTTGGCTGACGATCACTCTAATCTTATTAAAAATATGATACCAATTTTAATAGCAAATATTTAAAAATATTTGCAATTACTTAAAATTTCCAAACTACTCATATATAGTTTGTTTCCTATTTTAAGTTATACATATAACTTAAAATAGGAAAAAAAATATAATATATATTATGTATATTATATATAAAATGTATACTTAAACATATACATGTTTAGTTATCGATACAATTAAAAATTTTGATTACTATTTTTATTTTGCTAGTTGCTTCAGTATTTGTTGACTTTATCTGCTACTGATTCAATACCTATGTTTTACGTTTCGGTCCTTTTAATGTACTAACATTAAGTATTCACTCGTCCGCTGTATTTCGAATTAAATCAGCGTTGCTAGTAGAATGGACAACCTTTAATTTAAAGTTAATATAGTTAAATTTTAGTTAAATATAATTTGTTTCCTAATTTTAAGTTTATATACATGTTTAGTTATCGATACAATAAAAATGTTGATGACTATTTTTATTCTCCATGCAACTTCAATCATATCTAAAAGCCAACAGCATTACGCTACATTTCAGTATTGTTGGACCTCATTAGCTGCTGATCCAGTACCTACGTTTCACGTTTCTGTCCTTTTAATGTTGACTTAAAATCAAATCTACTCGTTTGCATTATTGTCATTTATATCTAATGAAAGGCTTTCGTCTTACATTTCGCAAATTTAATTAAAATATATTTATATCTTAAAGATAACGTATTTGAAATTACAAGAAACATATTTTTGCATGAGCATTCATGCATGCCATATAATATTAAATATAACACATTAAATAATGAAATTTTAAGAATTTTAAATAATAAAATTTTAAGAATTTTAAGAACGGTTGCTAAACATATGAAAAGCAGATAAGTTTACTGAATCTGCATATTCTGTACCTACCTGCTTTTAAAAACATATATATTTTAAAATTCTATATATTTTTTTTAACTTTTTTAAAAATAAAAAAGTTTTTGTTCTTTAGAGCTTTGTTGCTATTTAAATTGTCCTATTTTCTAATTGGTTAGTTTATTCAATATCACCATAAATAACTATAAACAACATTTTATAATGTCATAATGACTTAAACAAAAAGTATAACTTTTTGTATTGTTGGACCTCATCAGCTGCTGATCCAATACCTACGTTTCACGTTTTGGTCCTTTTAATGTTGGCTGACGATTACTCCTGTTGGTCTGCTTTATTGACATTTAGATTTAATGAAAGACTTTCGTCTTACATTTTCAAACTAGTCATATATAGTTTGTTATCTAATTTTAAGTTTATACAAATGTTCAGATATTGTTAAAATTGAAAAAAAACAACGTTACATTTCAGTGGAGTACATCAGATACATTCAATATAAACGTTTAATGTAACAAACTCAAGTTTAGATCTTGTATTCCCTTAATACTTTGCAATGTAAAATCTGTTATTTAATATTTTATAAGATTTGTTATTTAATCGCATAACACACAAACTCTATTTGTTAAACTATTCATTTTACGCAAATATACCTCGTTAACAAGTTTTTTTTTCATTCCGTAAAGATATGTGATGAAAATAAGAAAACGTAATGGCATTTATTTATGACTTGGAAAATTATATTTTTATAAATTTATAAATATCTTATTTAAATATAAAATTTTAAATTTAAAAACCTACCTACATTATCAATTTTAATTTATATAAATTTCGAGTTTGATTATGCGAATACTTTTATTTCTAGGTTTATTTAAGACATTTTTTGGCGAAGGAATTAGAATTTCGTTTAGAAGATATATTTGAAACAAGAATTATTCGTTTGCAAAATCTATGCCGGGGATATCTGGCAAGGATGCATTGCACCAAAATTCAGGTTTAATAATATTTCTTTCGCGTACGCTTTATAATTTAAACGTTTTATTACTTAGCTACAAAATCGTGCGCTGCGCTGTATTCAGCGAAACGGAAGGACATACATGCAAATAAAACAATGGGCGTGGTGGCGTTTATTTAACATCGTAAAACATGCAAGCTTGAATAATATTAATCGAGAAAATGAGTTGCAGGTAATTTAATTATAATTTCTCTATGCAATCAATATTTAATTTCCATTTTAGAACGAAAATTCTGTATTAAGTCGACGTATCAATGTAATGCAATCAGAGATCGAAATGCTAATATCGACAAATCAAGATATATTGAATACTGTAAATCTGCATTTTTGTTAGCTGCGTGAGCGAATATTTTTTAAAAGAACAAAAACTGTATACTTATAAAACTGTATAATAAATTATACAGTTTTTAAATATTTTATTTAATTTAGAGTCAACGGTTATTCTAAACAAGAATAACTTATAAAAACTTATAAACAAGTTTTAATTATTAATACTGTCTTAATACTTAATTATTTATCATTTAGTTAATTATTTTTAGTTAATTATTAAATTAATTAAACAATTGCATTGACCGCTCTGGTGTTGATTATCGAATTAAAATCCATGCAAATTTTGCAAGTTCGAAATGCAAATGTTTTCTTATTGTTGTATTCGTTATGCATTTTCTGTCGCTTAATCGCTTGTTTATTTAATAGAAAACAAACGATTGATTGTTTCCCAGTATTTACTTGATCCGCTACGAGTATTTTGCTCTTTTCATGTTTTCATGGTATATATGCTCATTGTAATTTCTATTTAAATAAGACGGGGCAAATATACACGCAAATATCATAAAATGATCGCTCACTCTGTTCCGAATAGTATGTTGAAACTATATCGAGCCTTCCGCACCTGCATGTAGTTTGATTGTATTTTCAAAGAAAAAGAGTTCAATAGGCTTTGTATGTACATTTGTAGATAGCTTCTTGAACATTGAGATCACTTTACCTCTTTTACTGGCGTATAATGTGAATTCCGGATATTTTAAATAACATGAGTGGTATGTAGTGCACTTTGAATTATATATGCACTTGTTTACAGAATTTGGTGGTGGCTAATCATATATCGTAGCTAATGCCTTCATAAACTGCTGATTGTGCAAAGAGTGATCGAGTCGGTTTAAGTGGAATCTGCTTAACCACAATGAAGTAATAGAAAATTAGCCAAACGTTCTTTGTGGTTTTATTTGTAAGGCATTCATAAGCGAAAAAAAACTTTCAAGCTATCCAAAAGTAGTGGATGTTTGTTTAATCGTCGTTGTCTAATCTCCGTTGAATTACTCGATTGGGCTACTGTTGATAAACTTTCTGAGTTTTTGAATATTGAAATAGTTTAGTGAAAATAGAATCATCAATCATCTATATAACATGTTGAAGATGCTAACTTAACCATCTAAAGATGGTTTGGTCATTTTTGTTGCTTTTTATTGTTTCATATTATTGTAGGCAAATTTCTATAAGCGTCTAGTAATAGATGCTAGAAATGGGACGGGAACGATATCTCCAGAAGTTAATCAAAATAAATACGATGGAATCGAATCTGTTCAAGTATTCCAATTATTAAAATCTGTCTAAAGCGCTTCTTTGTTTTCTTTTTCAGGCTCTTTTAGATCAAAAGGATGCGGAAATTAATGACCTGAAAAATCAACTTGAAGGTTGTTTTCTATATGTTGATTGTATTGTTTTAAAATAGTAGATTGTCATTGCATATCATTCGCAAATATTACAAATTTGGAATATTTATAACATATCTACAAATATTATATTATATATTTTAATATATAAAGTATGTATCTTAATATAAATTATAAGTTAAATTTCTTAATTACAACAAGTCAAAACTTATTCGTAATTAATTATTAATTAATTGTGATGCGTGTATTTATTAATTAATTCTATTAAAATTACATTCACGTACCATCTAATTCAATGCTTAGGCATAATAAATTATCCACACCAGCAAAGTTCTTTTATATAAATTTTTACAACATTTTTGTCATAAACAGTGACCGTTTTCAAGATGGTAGTTTACAAAAATAAATATTGTCTTATCCCATTGTACGGAAGAATATAAAGAAATTTTCTTAGTCCATACTATCGATGGAAATCCTTAAATTATAGTTCGATTTATTACCATGAATCCTTCCTCCTCTGCAAGTGATGTGCATAGACTCAAGTATAAAACGCATCTAGTTATTTGGTTTGTTTACAAGTACTCCGGCGTCGTTGAACTCAGTATGGCATATTTATTGATGGAATGATTGAAAATAGCAGATAAAATGTCCCCTTTCCTTGGAGCATTATGGTCTTCCTTTATTTTAAAATGTAATGGTCGTTTAGTTATAAAACCCACGTAGGTTGCATCGTATTCTTTACATTTTATTTGATTTACAACATCTAATGTTTGCTGAGTTCTAGGTTTCAATTTGAACACGGATGCTAAACACCGTCTAGTTGAATAGTAGTCGATTTGAACATGATGACATATGTCGTTTTAGAACATCTTCGAAACGAGTCAGGCTAATGTTGCAGAAGAAAGACGATCACAAATATATTTTAGTATTCGCTTGATCATTTTTGTTATATGTGGAAGCAAAAAATTTGCTCTTCGATTTTCGATAAGATGATGGATAATGATAAAATGGGCCATCAAATAGGATGATGGCCCATTTGGGAAAGTCACGATTTTTAAGTTTCGACTTAATAATCGAATTTTCAGTCAACTGTTTACATTTCTCTGAGCAAATTTGCAGCGACATTAGCAACAACGAAGTGGCTGTGGATATATTTGTATGGTATATGAGTATACTAGAGAGGCGGATTCCACGTAATATTATGTTTGTGATATAACTCAGTTGTGATTTTATTTTCACATCTTACTAGCACATGGCCCAGTATATGTGTTTAGTGTAATATCAGTCAAATGTCATATGTTTGCACTGTAAATAAAATTGAAGTTTTTCATTAAAATCTGGTTACATAAATTTTCCAGGAATCAAGCTATTAGGAAACTATCTATGTAGTGACGAATTTATTAAGCGTCAAGAATATGATATTATAGATAACTTGTGTGAACAAATACAAAGATTAAAACTCATCGTTGAAAACGATGGTCGTATACCTATTTTCTGTTTACAAAAACAGTATTTACAAAGAACGTGCTCAAGACATTTGCTCAGTTTCTTGTAATTTCGAAAGTTAGTGAACTTTGTATTACTTTCGACACGAATTAGAGGAACATTTGGGTACTGAGTTTGTTTCTTATTCGGTTGCAAATTCCGACGAAATATATTATCATTATCTGAATAACGTTTCTTAATTAAGTTGGGAGTACTACATTAGCTTGATTAGGTACAAAGGGATATAAAGAAAGTACGAAAAGATAATACCTAATGATTAAAAATAAAATTATGCAGGATAACGACGAGGTCATAAAAGGTCATAAAGAGAAAAGTCGATGTTATCAGGTTTTTGCCTATATTTCTTGACCCGACATAGAAGCGTGGTCAAACTTGGTAGACGTTCAAAATAATTAGAATATATTAAAGGTGTGTAAAGATTAAACTTTACTAATGATAAACAATGAAGATAAATAAAGACTAATAGAAGACAATGATATTCAATGAATAAAATAAAATAATTTACAGAAGATATGACCAATTTATAAATTTTACAAGTTTTTCATCAAATATTTGTTCAAATTAAGGAAACTTTTATTACTTAAAAAATATCAACAGGATATTTTTAATTAGTGATTTCTTAAATTAAATAAATCACTGATAAAATCTTTTATTAGTTATTTCGTAAATAACTGATTTACGAAAACTCAAACGAATTTATAATTTATTGCTTTCATTTAATTTTAGGGATCTACTTATGAAAAAGATATTTATTTTTACGTGGCAAATGTGTGCCGGGGCTTACATGACCACAACAACAAAAATTCTAAATCACGTTTCGAGGAAGTGAGTACGTAGGCGGCGTTTGAATGCAATAAAGGAGGGAGCGCGGCGGACGTCGAGTGGGAGCTTATTCCAGTCGAGTGGAGGCGGCGACGAGGAAGGATCGGAGACCGTAGTTGTTAGAGTAATTGGGAATGTAGAGTCAGAGGGAATAACAGGAACGCAGTGGTAAAGAGATGTGGGACGAATGTCGTCTAAGAAATGGAGGTTGATGAACGATAGGGAGCCGACAGCGATGATGCGAAAAGTTACGAGAAGAAGGCGGGGTTGTATGCGGATGTGGATGGTAGGCCAGGAGAGTTGGGCAAGATATGTGGATGTGTGGTCAAAGCGACGAAAACGTATGAGCACTCGAACGGCGGAGTTGAAGATGTGTTGTAGGAGTAGGATGATGGTTTTTGAAGAATTGGCGAAAAGGCTGAGGCAGTAATCGATTTAAGAGAAAAGAAGTGATGAAAGAAGAGACATACAGGAACGAAAGTCAATAAGGGGCCGGATACGGCGGATGTCACGGAGAATTAAGTTAGCTGAGCGGACCTTGTCACGGACGAAGGGTTTAAGGGAAAGGAGATCATCGAAATGGAATCCTAAGAAAATGAGATTGATTGCTATGGAAATGATTAATGAGCAAAAGATACAAGTAGAGAAGATGTGCTAGGTTGACGGGGGATGATCCACATTATTTTGGATTTGTCTCGGTTTAGAAAGAGACGAAGATGTGAGAGACGTTCGTAGATAGAAGAAATACGGTTGAAGGCAGAAATGCCGATATCTTGTATGCGATGTGCGGGTGCATATTTTGTACGCGAAAGGAACGGTCGGATATATATATATATATATATATATATATATATATATATATATATATATATATATATATATATATATATCTTATATTTGATATGTTGTTATTTTTGTTAAAATTATGCTTTGCTGAACAAAACTTGTGAAAGCACGGATACGATTTTCTGTAAAAAGACCTCTTGTCTAGCAGAAGCTTATTTATCTTGTCAATATTTATCTTTTAATGAAGTGTCATAAAATCATGATCATTAATGGCTCAATTTTTATTCGTTCTGTTAATCGTGCTTATTTTCAAGGTCTGAAAATTGAATCTCCGATAATAGATAAGGTAGCTGAGAGCCTTGTAATGCCTGTACTGTGATTTTTACTTTGTAGAAGGAATCTGAGAAAACAGAAGGCACAGCCGATAGGAGCATGGAAATTAAACATCTTCAAAATTGCAATGATTTGCAAAGTCGTGAAATTACAGAGTTAAATGAAGCCTTATCAATCGCCAAACGACAGTTGAATGATTTTAGAAATATTGATCAGAAGTAAGTATTCGCGAAATTTTTATATGAAATGCATTTAAAATATTTTTACTGAAATTGAGATCATAATCCGAAAAAGAGAATAATTTGGAATACTTATTTTTGATTGTTCGTCAATTTTACATTTGAAATTTTTTTCCTAAAAATATACAATTTCTTGGTTTTGACAGATTTTTATTTTTCAAATGACCTCTGATCGTTTAATTTAGTCATATAGTAACAGTTAGTGATTTAAAATCTACAATCGAAGAAATGAAAATATCAAACGTTGAATTACAGACCAACAATCTAAAATTGACAAAACAAATTGATCAATTGCAACAGGAGCTTCAGGTAAATAAGATTAAAAATCGTGAAAATTTGCTAAATGTTTGTCCAGGATGCAACTCTTTCCAATGATCAAGATTCAGCCACTACTGATTTTCAAGTGGCATATGATGTAAGTATCAAATTTTTCAATTACAACTTTTAGAAAAGCTTATTTAAAATAGGAAAAATAGAGTTAAAAATATTAAAAAAGATATGTATATAAATGAACAATTAGAAATATTAAAACAACTTTTAAGTGATAATAAGCTAAAAGATCTTTATGTAAATATAAGAAGTTTTTCTAAAGATATCATATGTTCAATAAATCAAAAATTAATTAACGACTATGATAAGCTAAGTTGTATAATAGACAGTTATTGTAATACAAAATACTATAATCGTACAATAAATGTTAATAATAACAATAGAAAATATACATTAACCATAAACTTCATTAATAAATGTATAGATAACATAAATATAGCCGGACTTTTAAATAATTCTAAAAGTAAAGAAATAATAGGGTCAGATTTAAGTAAATATATTCCTAAAATAAGGTATAAACTCCTACCACCATTAGGACGAAAAATTTGTAATTATAATAAAGAATTAAAATTAATATGTAACGATAATATTAGAAACATAATGGAAACAGAATGCAATTGTAAAAGTCTTAGTTTTAATAAAATAAATGAACATATATGTACCCATAATCTAGAATTAATTGAAAATTGTGAATTAAGAAAGCTGCTATCAAAAGGGTATAAATATAGATTAAATAACAACAACGACAAAAATAAAATTTACAGTTCGTTATATAATAACTTAAATGATTACTTTAGTAAGCTGATTAATAGTGAAAGCTCGAATATATCTAAGATAAAAATTTGGAAAGATTATATATTTGATAAAATTAAAAATAAAATGAAAATAACAAACAATTATAAAAGGAAAGATAAAATTAATAAAGATATGTATAAAGAACTTACTAAATTAAAGGATAACTATATAATAACAACTATTGATAAAGCTAGTAATAACTTTGTCTTCATATGCAAAAAGCTTTATTATGATATACTAATGAAAGAGGTTAATTCTAATGATTTAAATGTAAATCCAACATATGAACGTAGTGAGTTGAGTTTAGAAACAATTATTACAAGTCACTGTTCTATAATGGATAAAAAGGGTATAAAGGTTGAATTAGATAATAAAACTATACCTATATTATATTGGAATCCAAAATTACATAAAAATCCAATAAAACCTAGGTTCATATGTAGTGCGTTTAAATGTACATTAAAACCACTTTCTGTCTATATGAATAAAATACTTAAAGTAATTAAAGCACATTTTAAAAAATATTGCAAGGTAATCGAAATTAATACTGGTATAAAACACTATTTCAGTATTAATTCTACAAAAGAATTTTTAGAACAGACAAAAGGAATAAATTTTCAAAATATAAATACATACGATTTTAGTACGCTTTATACAAATCTAGATTTAGTAGATATTAAAGAAGCGTTAGTAAAATTAATTAATCTTATATTCGGAAAAAGATATACATATATATGTTATAATAATTATAACGCCTATCTAACAAAAATTAAACCATCAAATAAATATAAATATATGGATAAAATTGAATTAATAGAATCCTTAAATATTTTGATAAATCAAAATTATTTAAAAGTAGGGACATCTATATTTAGACAAGTAAAAGGTGTTCCAATGGGTGGTAATAGTAGCCCAATTATAGCTGACTTGTTTTTAAGCTTTATAGAATATGAATTTGTTCATAACTGTGTAAAAACTAAATCTAAACAATATAAATATATGAAATATATGTTTCGATACATTGATGATATATGTGTATTTAATTCTAATAATTTTTATTCAATTAGTGAGCACATTTATCCAGAAAGCCTTATTCTTAACAAAACCAATATTAATGATAAAGAAGGTGTATATCTAGATATGAACATTAAATTAACATTAACTAAAACTACTATTAATTTATATCGTAAAGATGACATATTTAAATTTACAAGAAACATATTTTTGCATGAGCATTCATGCATACCATATAATATAAAATATAATACATTAAATAATGAAATTTTAAGAATTGCAACAATATGTAATGATATTGGCTTTCTTCAAAATCATTTAAATAATTTAATAGATACATATTTTAAACTAGGTTACTATAAAAATAACATCAAGCAGAAAATAGTAAAATATATAAATCAACACAATAATATAAAGAATAAATTTAAACTCTTAAGTGGCAAATTTTTATGGATGGATAATAAATAATATACTTTGTATTAGAATAAGATACTAGATAGTTATTTCAGAGGAAATACATCATTAGCATGTATTTGGCCTTGCTGCTATGTTGGGTAGAGGAGTTAGGGGCCGAAACCTGATAGCATAGCAGTTCCTCCTGATGACCTCTAATTCTTATTCTGATACAACGTCTGTTATTTATTAGTCAATTCATAAAAATGACGTTTATTTTGAATTTTATTTTTTATTTTTTATTTTTATTTTTTCTACTTGATTTAAATTATAGAAAATCTAAAAACAATTATTAATTTTATTATTTAATTATTAAATTTTGATTTAGCATTATTATGTTTTGTTTATTTTATAATTATATTTAATAATTATACTCTCTTAACCAGATAGAATTGATGTGCGGACCATCCTTAAACACTAGGCAGAGGTTGTTGCTGAATTGTCACTGCACTCGTTGGATCCTGAATGGATACGGCAGGTATAATAGTATTGCACGGATGTGCTGACTAAACAACGGTCCAGGATATCTTACGAAATACGGCATTTATACTAAATAATGTTGCTTGATAGACTGGACTTCGATTCACGACTTTCAGTCACCATGTCACTTCTAGACGACCTATGAGTACCCGGCAGCACTCATCAGTAGAATGAAGTACTCATTGGGTAGAGGAGTTAGGGGCTGAAACCTGATAACATAGCAGTTCCTCCTGATGTCATCTAATTCTTATTCTGATACAACGTCTGTTATTTATTAGTCAATTCATAAAAATGACGTTTATTTTAAATTCTATTTTTATTTTTTTAACTTGATTTAAATTATAGAAAATCTAAAAACAATTATTAATTTTATTATTTAATTATTAAATTTTGATTTAGCATTATTATGTTTTGTTTATTTTATAATTATATTAAATACGTAGACTCAGTTAGCTGATTTAATTTGTTTTAAATTAATACTAAAATATTATTTATTTTTATATTTTTTAAAGTAAACATTTAATTTATATTTGTTGAAATGTAAAAATTTATTATTCTAAAGAATTATTGGAGCTGGATCAAATAATTTTATTTGATCCAGTAATTCTTTATCAATAATAGATCATTATCAACTTTTTGAAGTTTATTTTTATATTAAAAATAGTCCCCTGAAAGTGGCGTATACCGCATTCCTTGCCAAGATGGTGACGCGGGTTATGTAGGACAAACCCGACAAACATTCTCCAATCGCATTTATCAGCATCGATATGCGCTAAAATGGGGTGACTCCTCGTCTGCTATTGTCAACTACGTCCTATCGACAGGGACAAGCAAAATTGTCCCCTGTAAGTGGCGTATACCGCATTCCTTGCCAAGATGGTGACGCGGGTTATGTAGAACAAACCCGACAAACATTCTCCAAGCGCATTTATCAGCATCGATATGCGCTAAAGCCGGGTGACTCCTCGTCTGCCATTGTCAACCACTTCCTATCGACCGATCATGGGATTGACTTTGGAAAAGCTAAGATTATCTGTGCTGAAAACAACTTGCAACGTCGTATTATAAAAGAATCAATCTTAATAAATTCCGAAGCGAATCCGATAGCCGGAAATAAGTCTAACTGGTCACTACGATTACCAGTATCGCATAAAATTGTGGACGGTATCACGTAAACGAATGGACTTCTTCTGTGGTATTCCTAGTATAAAACTTGTATCTCTGTACTGTCATTTTAATTCCTGTTTGATTTTTTTATCTGTTGACAAGGACCGTTTGGTCGAAAGCTCCAATAAAAACGATTCAAACTGTATTTCGCAAGTCTATAATGAGTGATCGATACAACAATCTAATCAAAGACTTGCACGCAACTACGTCTAATATTAAAAAATATAAATTGTATTTTTATATTTATTGAAATATATAAATTTTAGTTGAATTATTGCAATTAATAAGATGTAATTAAAATAATATCATTGAAATTTACATTAGATTTTGTTTTAGCGATTGAAATCTCAATTGAAGGCAGCGCAAAAGGAAATTGAAATGCTTGAAGAAGAAATAGATGAGAGAGCTGAACAATGCGAAAACATTGAAAAGGTATCGTGATTTTATGATATTTTGTTTATAAAATATACAAAATACGGGCAGGTTTTTCACTTCGAGAAAATACTAATTTAATTATATCATTAAAATATACAAAACTATTCACAAAATGTATTTAGTTTCTATTTCAAAAATTTTTCATCTTTAAAATATCAAACAAAACAACGGATTGGTTCCAAAATCAATTTTTATTTTAATATTCATTTCAATTTCATTTCAATTTTTATTTAAAACAACGGATTGATTCCAAAATCAATTTTTATTTTTATTTTGAGTTCTACAAGATGTTTTATTGATGTTTATTGATTTCCAAATTAATAAAATTAATTTGGAATAAAAATATAAAATTTTAAAATTTACTTAAAAAGTCACTTTAAACACATGAAAGTGACTTTAAAATTTTAATTATTTATGTAATTAATTTGAATAATTTAATGCTTGCATGGTTGCATAATGCTGTAAGGTCCAATTATCAGTGAAAAAATGTCTTGCCGGGCTAGCTCTCTTATTTTTAATCACTTAATTAACATTTTCTAATAATATTTGCATATCTTCGAATACGCTAATGCATGTGCATATTTTGAAGTCAAGGTAACTAACTCTAAGGATTGGGTAATTAAATATCTCGAATATTTTAAAATTCAAATGTTCTACTTGTTCATTGGTTATATTCTAAGCAGATTATATTAAACTCTTAAATTATTAAAAAATTAAAAATTTAAGTTAAATCAAAACTAGTTTTGCATTTATGCAATTTCAGCGAAATGTCAATAGTTTTGAATTTCAGAATTGTTTGGGATCTGATTTACAATTACAACAAGAACGTAAACGACATTTGGACGAAATTAACAAGAAGGATGAAGAGCTTGAGCATTTTCAAGCAACATATCAAGCACGAGTAATTTAACAACGATTTGATTTTCTTCAAATCATTATTGTATTTTTGTAAAGTTAAAATGCCATCAGGAAAAGCAAGATGAACTTGAAAATGAAAACTTTCGGCTTAGAAGACAACTACGTTTAATAGAATCAAAACTTCAGGATTCTAAATCCGTAGATCAGCAAATGGTTAATTCCGATGAAATGGGTTCGCATATGTATTTGAATTGGATAAATTTGATCGCTTATAGGATAAAACTTATTAGAGTTAAATACACATGTATCATCAATGTATCGAAACATATATTTAATATCTTTATATAATTTAGATTTTTTTAAAGCTTAGAAATAAGTCAGTTGTAATTAGGCTACTATCACCTTTCATTAAAACACTTTTTGTTTTAAATACACATATCATCAAAAGTTCTTAAAGTATAAGAGTATAAGTATTATACTATTTTATTAAAAGTGCTAAAAATATATTACAGAGATTCGAGTGTTAAAAATATATTACAGAGATGTAATATATTGCATTCGGTTTTCTGGTTCTATTAGAGTTTTGGTGGCGCTCTGTGCACTAAGAGGTAATAACGTCGAAAGACATACAGGCTTCTTTGAGCAAAACTGTTTAACTGTTCCCGTGATTGCCCTCTGTTGATCGGGGGAACCCGTAGTACCATCTTCAGAAAGGAAAGCAAGGAAATCCATGACTGATCGTTGCTGGCGTCCTATACAATTTCCGCCAATAACATAGAGATAAGCATTGCTATTGTCGGACTGACAGATCGTGGTATTATTTGCCTCATACGCACGTTTTTGTGCATTAATTGATCAAGGTTCGAATACGCTGATCCCAAACTAACATCTGACGCTTAAGCTAACATCCAAACCATCCTTTAAAACATCACCTTCAAACTCGAACCTTCAGAGTTCGTTTATAGAATAACAATTATTAGAGTTAAATACACATGTATCATCAATGTATTGAAACATATATTTCATATATTTTTATAGTTTAGAATTATTTTTAAAGCTTAAAAATAAGTCAGTTATAATTAGGCTACTATCACCTTGTATTAAAACACATTTTGTATTAAATTCACACATATCATCAAATGTTCTTAAAGTTCAAAAGTTCTTATACTCTTATATTTTACTAATTTTATTAAAAGTAATAAAAGTATTACTTTAAATATATAATTTTTATTTGCATATAGATTAAATTTTAAGATTAATTAAAATTAATTTATTTCAAAGACTGATTAATGACTAATTAGTCATTACCTTTATATTTAATGCTTATAATTATTTTTACATAATAATGATACGTTCAATTTGCTATTCAATTGTTCAGTGCGTTTAAACATCGAGTGGACTGTTATGCTTCAACACTTGAAAATGACTATTGCAATAGTCGAAGATTTGTGAACAATAATTTCTTATTTTATTATTTCCCTCGATGTTTAAACGCTCTGTACAATAAAAGAGCACATTGAATGTATCAACGGACAAAACTAATAAATTCTGCATGTAAAAAATTCGTAACATATTGAAATGAGAGTTTTATTTATTTAAATAATATTAGTTGACTTTGTGCTCTATTTTTATTGTATGTATAAAAAGGACTATTACAATAGTTGAAGATTTGTGAACAATACTTTTTTATTTTATTATTCCTATCGATGTTTAAACGCCCTGAACAATTTTAAGAATACATCGAACGTATCATTTGACAATATTATTAATATTTTACAACTTTTGCGTCTAATCTATTTTTTTAACGATTTTTTAAATGTCGAAATATAGCACAAGCAGACGGAAGTTTTATATTTTTTATAATAATTTCATAGTTTATTATTCTTCTCGATGTTTAAACGCTCTGTACAATAAAACAGCACATTGAATGTATCAACGGACATTATTTGATTTAATGATATTTATTTAATCAATTTGTTATCATTGATTTGTAAAACTAATAAATTCTGCATCCAAAAAATTCAAGAGGACTGTTATGCTTTAACACTTGAAAAGGACTATTGCAATGGTCGCAAATTTGTGAACAATAATTTTCTTTTTCTATTCCTATCGATGTTTAAACGCTCTGAACATATAATTTATATTTTAAACATCGTATAATTTAATTCATATATTTTTTAGTTTACATTTTAAACATATTTTCAATATTTTAACTAAATTCGATTATTTGATTTTTTCTTATAATTTACTGATTTCTTTGATTAGATGCTTTAAAATTAAAATTGCTTCGATATAAAGCACTTCTTTGTGATGCTCGATTCCAATTGCAAAACGATAATAAATCTAATGAGGCTGAATTACTTATAAAAAGTTTAAAGTCAAACATAAAAGACTTGGAAGAAGATAACCACTCTCTTGAGCGGTCGAAACAGGCTATTAAGCTAGACAGAGACGAGTTACAGGCACAGTTAGATGAAATCAATCGATGCAATGCCAGAGTAGGTGTTTAAGTTCTATAATACAATTAAATTATATCATTTTCTAGTTTCTCTACCATATACGTTATATAGTTTATATTTTATGTATTTCCCTTTTGGCTGTTTCGAGCAAGTAATCTAGTAACATATCAAAGGTAAAGTCTAAACAAGCAGTTTATCTACATAAAATATACATATGCACTATATAAGATTTACATAATGTTACAAACAGATAAAAGATTTCATGCGAAATAACAACGTCCGTTTTTACAATAATTGTACAATCACAATTTAAAGCAGGATAATTTATTTGATCATTATAAATAATACTTATCGAACAATATTTTTAATTCAACTTTAATTTTTAAGGAAAAATATAATTATGTAATTTGCATTAATAATATAATGTAAATATAATTTGCCTTTCAAATTGTGGGATATGACAACAAAATAATTTCAATCATTTAGGTTAAATTTAATATTTTAAAAGTATGCATAATATATTTATATTAACGCCTATGATGGGGATTTTATTTTGCCACTTATTTGCTCTGTGGCTTTGGCTACATGAACAAATCTTACTACTTGAAAAATTTTGTTATTTTCTACAAATAGTATTTTATTTTCCACAAATCTTTTATGGTTATCGAGGCCGTGACGACTATTTCCGGGAGGTTAATTCAATTAAAAACGTGCAATATGGATCATCAGCATTAGCGGTATATTAATGGTACAACTGCAAAATGCGATACAATTGTAAATCCATCGCATTATTTAAGAACTCGCATTTAAGTGATTGTAGATATTTGAAGCAACAAATACATTTGATGATATTTCGCATTACCAGTTGGGAAATAACGATTTGAGCTTATAACTTGTTAGTGGAAAAGGTTTCAGTAAGCACTATAATATTAGCAGTACTTAGAAAAGGATGATTGCCATTAATAAGCATATAATTTAGTCTTTCTACGAGAACGAAGAAGACTACATGAAGAATTTGAATGAATAGGTGCTCTTAGAATTGATCAGTTTCTTGTTACAGTACTAAACAACCCCTGTAACGAAGGGTTGATAAATATACAGCCCCCTTGTAGTTTATCAAATAACGCCTATCTAACAAAAATTAAACCATCAAGTAAATATAAATATATGGATAAAATTGAATTAATAGAATCCTTAAATATTTTGATAAATCAAAATTATTTCAGACAAGTGAAAGGTGTTCCAATGGAACATCTTTCTCGCTTATCCTTGTCGCTAACACACGTAGAGTTGTGTTTGCTGCTCTGCTTGCACCACCAGTCGACGCGAATACTAGTGGGCAGAAGGAATAAAATATCAAAATATAAATACATACGATTTTAGTACGCTTTATACAAATCTAGATTTAGTAGATATTAAAGAAGCGTTAGTAAAATTAATTAACCTTATATTCGGAAAAAGATATACATATATATGTTATAATAATTATAACGCCTATCTAACAAAAATTAAACCATCAAGCAAATATAAATATATGGATAAAATTGAATTAATAGAATCCTTAAATATTTTGATAAATCAAAATTATTTAGAAGTAGGGACATCTATATTTACACAAGTAAAAGGTGTTCCAATGGGTGGTAATAGAAGCCCAATTACCGCTGACTTGTTTTTAAGCTTTATAGAATATGAATTTGTTCATACTGTGTAAAAACTAAATCTAAACAATATAAATATATGAAATATATGTTTCGATACATTGATGATATATGTGTATTTAATTCTAATAATTTTTATTCAATTAGTGAGCACATTTATCCAGAAAGCCTTATTCTTAACAAAACCAATATTAATGATAAAGAAGGTGTATATCTAGATATGAACATTAAACTAACATTAACTTAAACTACTTTTAATTTATATCGTAAAGATGACATATTTAAATTTACAAGAAATATATTTTTGCATGATCATTCATGCATACCATATAATATAAAATATAATACATTAAATAATGAAATTTTAAAAATTGCAACAATATGTAATGATATTGGCTTTCTTCAAAATCATTTTAATAATTTAATAGATACATATTTTAAACTAGGTTACTATAAAAATAACATCAAGCAGAAAATAGTAAAATATATAAATTAACACAATAATATAAAGAATAAATTTAAACTCTTAGGTGGCAAATTTTTATGGCTGGATAATAAATAATATACTTTGTATTAGAATAAGATATTAGATAGTTTTATCAGAGGAAATACATCACTAGCATGTAATTGGCCCCGCTGCTATGTTGGGTAGAGTAGTTAGTGGCCGAAACCTGATAGCATAGCAGTTCTTCCTGATGACCTCTAATTCTTATTCTGATAGAACGTCTGTTATTTATCAGTCAATTCAAAGTTAATCTAAAAACAATTATTAATTTTATTTTTTAATTATTAAATTTTGATTTAAAATTATTATGTTTTTTTATTTTATAATTATATTAAATACGTAGAATCAGTTAGCTGATTTGATTAGTTAATTTTCAAATATACAAAAATGTGCAAATTGAATATTCTTATAAATTAAGTTTTGGAGGTATCTAAACCAGGATAATATAGTTTGTAAAGCCAGCAAATAAAATTTTTGAACGCTAAAATTTCATTTTAACAATGCGACTGTTACGACTGTTCATACGTTGAAATAAAAAAGAAAAAATCTTTGTGAGATGTTAATTTTCTGAATTAACATCTTAAACTTTAGCATAGATGTTAATTTCCTGATTTTTTAAACACCTGTTTATGCTATTTTAATGTACAAATTTGTAGAATCAGATCAAGTACATCAAATTACATAAAAAATCGCCTATCGAGGGGTTCTCCGTATCCGGTATATATCCCCAGTCTCCATTTAGGTGGGAAAACTCCAGAGAGGCCAATAAGGCACGACCATTATCCACGCCCCTTGCGCTTACGTTGCAAGTAAATCGGGCAGTAATCGAAGTGGTTCCATCGCTATGTGCATGCGATCACTCTGTACTGCAAGTTAGTGCGTGCAAACCGTATATATCCGACAAACGTAAACAAAATCACGCTTATGTTGATCCGGGAATATGGGTAGCGTACAAGAACACAAAAGCGTACAAGAGCACAAAACTGCGAAGGCGACAAATCAGAGCGCTGATTTCGATTGGGAGAAACTTGTAGACAGGCGGAAACATGTCGGTTTGATACTGCGAGTAAGCGCGCTCTGTCAAACTGATTGACTTGCTCGAGCAAATTATGGCGTGCTTCCTTATCAATCATCAATGATAATCGAGATTGCGACACCATTTGCATCTGTTGCATCTCCTGCGGTCACAAGCCGTTAATTTGCTCCCAGGCGCCTCCATATCCCGCGAAGTCCATGGCTTCCTGCAGTTCGCTATTGGATACTGATGATATACTTGCAACGTAAGCGCAAGGGGCGTGGAGGTCGGTGTTAGAAAGATCAAAACTACCAAGGTTGAGGGGAAGTGCAAGTTGTTACTGAGCGTGGATATTTAACTGAACAGCTGTGACTGTTTCGAAGGCTTGCATGACTTTGATATCAAACCTTTGCAAAAATCTCGTTACTACATGTGGTGGAATTGTTCGCATCAAATGAGTAATCCTAGGACCGGAAACACAATGACGTAACAGTAGATACGCAACTTGTGCATTCGAAAGTGCAGCAACTGCATCTATCGACGCTTTAACTTCGGGAAAACTTGCTGATGTAGGTATTCTGTAATAAAGGTATCGATACCAATAGGCGATCTAAGAATTTGGAAATTCGATGTTGCATTGTTGTTTAGTTTTCCATCACAAGCCGCGACGCAATAGTGAATAGCTGATGGATCACTTATTGCCTCAGTTTTTGCCCAGATCATCGGCAAATTCGAATTCAGAATGGCGCATTGTAATCTGTTAAGGGCTTTATCAATTTCTGACGGAGATCCTTCCTGGGGGATCTAGTGGGTCTCCTTGTTGCACACCCTGTCCGATATTAAAAGATCTAGTCCACCAAATCGGAGGTTGGACAGTCCTTAATAGAACCAACTCACCCATGGAAGCACCCCCGGCATAATAGTCGAAACCCTGTCCAACATTGCTATTCGGTCGACTGTGTTGAACGCATTTGACAAGTCCACTTTGGCCCATACCCAATCCGTTCTATCTTAATACAATGCATGTAACCTGCGTACCTTGTGTACTATTTTCTCAACGGCGTTTGGTGTTGCGACTTCCAATTTCGTAGGTAGTAGCCTTGCAAATTGCGACCTCAATCGTAAGCATGCACACTTTGAACACAAACGACGCAATGTCTCCCCATAAGCAATTGGACGGACCCCTTTGTTTGTCTTTGGTAATCCAATCATTGACGATCCCGCCAACTATGTTGATAGCTCCGGTGAAGCAAGTCCAGCGAGTAAATGGTTGACCAACTGTGTCGCGCGCTCTAGCAAACTACCTTCATTATCCGCATCGATCATGTCTCTTAAATGTTCTGGGCGTAAACCAAGACAACCGGGCGACGTAGCCGGTTTTAAAGACTGAATGGCTCGTCACATTAGTTCTTTGTCAACCTGAATCGTGTATGTTGCCACATGGCTAATTAAAACATCCAATGATCTTGATTGTCGTGCAGACACGTGTTGGCTCGGTCGACTTGGATGTACTCACTAAGAATATCTCGCACTGGCTTAGAAATTTCGCAGAGTCCTGTTGTCAGCCGTTGTGCCGCTTTACTATAGTTGCCCGCCTGGTAATTGTTATCGCTTCATTTACACCGTTTCCCCCTTGAAACTGTTTGGGTTCGTTGACCGCTCCTTGATGGCAGTTCGCATGCCAGTGCATTGACGCAACTATGTATATTAACATCAAGCCGACTAGCAATGTGAGATGCAGTCCCATTCGCACTTGACCGTTATTGAGTAGGCTTTGGTATGCGGAAGCAATCTTTGGCAAACACAGCAAGCCGACACACGATACCACAGATTAAATCAGCTAACTGAGTCTACGTATTGTTATATAATTATAAAATAAACAAAACATAATAATGCTAAATCAAAATTTAATAATTAAATAATAAAATTAATAATTGTTTTTAGATTTTCTATAATTTAAATCAAGTTAAAAAAAATAAAAATAAAAAATAAAAAATAAAATTTAAAATAAACGTCATTTTTATGAATTGACTAATAAATAACAGACGTTGTATCAGAATAAGAATTAGAGGTCATCAGGAGGAACTGCTATGCTATCAGGTTTCGGCCCCTAACTCCTCTACCCAACATAGCAGCGGGGCCAAATACATGCTAATGATGTATTTCCTCTGAAATAACTATCTAGTATCTTATTCTAATGCAAAGTATATTATTTATTATCCATCCATAAAAATTTGCCACTTAAGAGTTTAAATTTATTCTTTATATTATTGTGTTGATTTATATATTTTACTATTTTCTGCTTGATGTTATTTTTATAGTAACCTAGTTTAAAATATGTATCTATTAAATTATTTAAATGATTTTGAAGAAAGCCAATATCATTACATATTGTTGCAATTCTTAAAATTTCATTATTTAATGTATTATATTTTATATTATATGGTATGCATGAATGCTCATGCAAAAATATGTTTCTTGTAAATTTAAATATGTAATCTTTACGATATAAATTAATAGTAGTATTAGTTCGTCGTAAGTACATCCTTGATCACATTGGCAAATATTAATGTTGTTCGAGTCCGAATTCGCTGCGGTAGTCGAACAGTCGTTTTGATTAGGGATAACCACACTTTCATTAGTGTGGAAAGGCCATCACTCTCTGTTTGGAGAATGTTACATAGTATAGAAGCAACAGAATGTGGCATGCTTTCGGATGATGTCCCCGATATATTGTGTGTTTCGTTTCCGCTTTTTCCATCAAATATACACTGATTACATTTCTACAGTGGTATGCCGTCTACCTGGTGTCTCGTAATACGAACACATGATACGTGGAACACACGCCCGCATGCTTGACATCGAATAACTCGCTTTCTCTGTCGAATCTCATTACATAGACTGCATACTTTTTTGGTTGACTCGTGATATAACCTCCGTCCTCCTTTCGTAATGAGGAATGCGTGAATGATCCTCACGTATTTTTATATTCTTTTAGTCTCTTATTTTTGACTTGTTGCAGAAGGTCGCGTTAGCTCGTTTACTCTGTATGTATTAAGAATTTATTGTAAGTAGTTAAAATCAAGAACTTTTTGAGCTATAAGTATAAATCTTTATACGTTGGCTCGTTGGCTCTTTATACGTTGGCTCGTTGGTCGCGTTGGATCGTTGACTTGTATATATTTGACGGGTGTATATTCATTAATTTCCTGAATTCAGTTTCCTAGAACTAATTAGCATCTAGAACTTTCACAATTTACAAAAAATTAATCAAAACTAACCGAAAAAATATTTGGACAAAGTGATTTTATAATCAGCGAAGTTCTAACTTTAAATTAATTACACAATTTATTTGTTTGAGATTATACCAAGAAGGTTAAGTACTCATGATTTTTATAAAATTAAATTTCCCATTGACATGCTGGCTTTTTGCTTTGCTTCTGTTTTTTAATCGATAATCTTTAATCACTTACCATGTTTGGATATAGATAATATAATTTTCACTCTCTATTCTCTTTACCTTCACGATTTTATTGCACAACTATCAGAATCATTTATTAAAATTAAAATATCAGAGCTATAATTGTTATTTTAATTTTTAAATTAATTGCTTTTGTCATGAATTTGTCTATTTTCAAATCAATTATTAAAAATTTAGTTTGAGACATTGAAGACAAAAATAAATAAATTTTAAAAAATACGAAAGTTTTACAATTAAGATAAGAAATGTTTAAAGTGGCAAATTCCATGAGTAATTGATTTATATCAAAACAAATTTAAAAATAAGTAGAAGAATTCATCTTTAAATAGTTCGAATTTTACATTTTCAATTTGTATCGACGTTATATGTTGCATTACATTATACACTTCATTCTACATTTTCTCATAAAATATTTAGTTGAAGCAAGAAGTTCACGTGCTTGCCCGTGATAATAAGAACTTACATGAAGAGAATGAAGAATCTGAAAGAGAATCTGGAAATATAATGAATCTTCTTCAAGAAAGAACGTCATCTGTAGCTATCTCAGTTTCTTAATTTCTTTTTGTTACAAATGATTTAGTTGTCTACATGTCAAACGGAACTGAAAAGTTGCCGAGCAATGATCAATAATTTGGAAAGTGAGAATGCTAGAATACAAAATCAAGTAAGAGAAAACATAATGTGACACATTTACTTAATTGTCATTTAAAAAGCTTTCCGAATTAGAATCAACCATCTCGATGAACAATGTTAAAACGCAAGCCGATAATAAGAAAATGCATGAATGTAAAATATCTGAATTAGAGTACGCAATATCTGTGGATGAGTTAGTTAAAAAGCGCTTGCAGGTACGAAAATTTAGTATTGATAAAGGTCAGATCAAATTCTGATTATTTTTTATGACTTTATCTCTGTAAACTGATTAAATTTCTTAAAGTATTTTTGACGTGTCGTATTTTTAACAATAAATAATAGTATGTCCTTTTCAAGTATATACTCATAAACACTGACGTTTTCGCATATTCGAATATTTGAAAATGACAAAGAGTCGAAATCTTGCAAATCGTAAAAATTAAAACAAAAACTCTTGTCCATCATTTTATTTCACCAAAATGAAACATGTTAAGTTCGACACGAATGCAATTCTCAACGATTTAAATCATTAGAATTAACCTCTTTCATTAGTATATCATAATAAAGCTTTTTGCATATGAAGACAAAGTTATTACTAGCTTTATCAATAGTTGTTTTTATATAGTTATCCTTTAATTTAGTAAGTTCTGTATACATATCTCTATTAATTTGATCTATCCTTTTATAATTGTTTGTTATTTTCATTTTATTTTAAATTTTATCAAATATATAATCTTTCTAAATGTTCATCTTAGATATATTCGAGCTTTCACTATTAATCAGCTTACTAAAGTAATCATTTAAGGTATTATACAACGAATTATAAATTTTATTTTTGTCGTTGTTGTTTTTATCAGTATATCATAATAAAATTTTTAATGTCAAGCCTTATATGCTTGAATATACATACATATAATCCTTGTTCACCATCTAATTTTACAAGAAACACTAAATTATTTTAATATTTTAATGCTTTTTATTTCATCATACTGAATTTCTCAAAATTTATTTTAAAACTTAAAAAAATAAAAAAATCGTAAAAATTTTTATAAAAATAATTACGTCGTATTAATAGCAGGCAGGTTTTCAAAATCTCGTGTTACACCTTGTTCTCAAGTTATCTTTCATTATTACTCCGGTATACTAAATATATTCTGATTATTGGAAATTCAAGTTGTTAAAGTAGAAGCTGAATTCTCGCACTTACGGATAATGATCCAAATAAAAAGGAATAAAACAAATAAAAAACAAAAAAGACAGTCAAATTAAAATTGAGAACGAGTCCATATTGTCCTTCAACTTGTTTTTAAGGATATACTGATTGATAATTAGATACTTATACTTTTTAAGTCAGATTTAACAATTTTCGGATATTTCAGACTACCTTTTGTTCGTTTGTTCCCTATCATATACCCTCTTTATCCATTATAGAACAATGACTTGTAATAATTGTTTTCAAATTTAAATCACTACATTTATTACTAGCTTTATCAATAGTTGATATTATATAGTTATACTTTAATTCTTTTATTTCTTTTGTCTGTTCTAAAAATTCTTTTGTAGAATTAATACTGAAATAGTGTTTTATACCAGTATTAATTTCTATTTCATTGCAATATTTTTCGAAGTGTGCTTTAATTGCTTTAAGTATTTTATTCATATAGACAGAAAGCAGTTTTAATGTACATTTAAACGCTCTACATATTAACCTAGGTTTTATTGGATTTTTATGTAATTTTGGATTCCAATATAATATAGGTATAGTTTTATTATCTAATTCAACCTTTATACCCTTTTTATCCATTATAGAACAGTGACTTGTAATAATTGTTTCTAAACTCAACTCACTACGTTCATATGTTGAATTTACATTTAAATCATTAGAATTAACCTCTTTCATTAGTATATCATAATAAAGCTTTTTGCATATGAAGACAAAGTTATTACTAGCTTTATCAATAGTTGTTATTATATAGTTATCCTTTAATTTAGTAAGTTCTTTATACATATCTTTATTAATTTTATCTTTCCTTTTATAATTGTTTGTTATTTTCATTTTATTTTTAATTTTATCAATTATATAATCTTTCCAAATTTTTATCTTAGATATATTCGAGCTTTCACTATTAATCAGCTTACTAAAGTTAGCATTTAATTCATTGTATAACGAATTGTAAATTTTTTATAATTATTTATAATGACGATAATGTATAATTAAACAATAAGAATTTAAATAATGCATACATAATTCTCGGGCTTCTCTTCGTCATCTTTATCGGCTTGTTCATCCACGTTCATCTGGTCTTCCTCCTTATTCTCAGCCTCATCGGGCACAGCCTCGTCATCAGACATCTCCCTTTCGCGCTCCTTTTGCATGACCAACATAATAGGATACTGGATGGACTGGGAGTGCTTCTTCACAATGTCCTTTATCTCGCGCTCTCCAAGGTACTCCACCAACTAGTCCTCGTTTATTAGAGTTGATATCTTTGCCGCGCGGCCCATACGTTCACCCGTAGTGTCCTGGTGCACCGGTAAGTTTCTGCCCGCACTCGACTCCCATATGTACTGCTCGTCGTCATTATGCTTGGACACGACCGTGACCCTGTCCGCGATCAAATATGCCGAGTAGAAGCATATTCCAAACTGCCCAATCATGCTGATGTCGGATCCGCTTTGTAGGGCCTCCATAGTAAAATTTTAAATTTTATTTCTATTGTTATTATTTAATCTATATTTATACCATTTGTATCATCGGGGTTACTGATAACCCTAATTCCTCAGGCCACTTGATGTAAACAGCCGTCTCAATTCCAACGTGAACATTGCATTTTAAATATAATTTACAAGGTCCATTTGAGGGTAACCAATTCTTTGTATGTTGATAATAAAGTATCTTCTGTGATAGCATTTTCCTTAATTCATTGTTTTCAATTAATTCTAGATTGTGAGTGCGTATATGTTCATTTATTTTATCCAAATTAAGACTTTTGCAAGTATATAATGTATAATTTATAATATAATTTATATAATTTATATAATATATAATTTGCAAGTATATATATAATTATTATATTGCTGTAACTCTGTTTGTGCCATAAATTTAAGCAATTTAAACAAATTATTTTTCTTCTCAAAAACTATCAAATAAGTTTTTAAGCTTTCGTCCGCTTTCTAGGATTTATGCTTTCGTTCGCTTTTTAGATTGTATTTTCTTCGGAAATAATAATAAAAATAATTTTAACTCTTGGTAACGTAATATCAAATACGAAAGAATTTTAATACAACTTTTTTAATTTACACGAACACGAAAGTATAAACCGGCATGCTTTTTTACAACCTTCGTCGGGAAGCTTAACCCGGAATGTGCCTACCACACTCCGGGTTATAGAATTCCGGGTTAAGCTTCCCGACGAAGGTAGTAAAAAAGCATGCAGGTTTATATTTTCCTGTTCGTGTTAATTAAAAAAGTTGTTTCTAATATAATACGCCTAAAAAAGCTTTATTGAAATTCTTTCGTACTTAATAAAAATAATGTTTAAATTAGAAGAAAGATGGCAAAAACCAACGCAAAATTTATTTAATTGAATATTTCGATGCCTAGCTGACATCATCTTCAGCAATTGTAAGTAGTTGTTATCAAGACAGTTTAAACTGTCTTGATAACAACTACTTACAATTGCTGAAGATGATGTCAGCTAGGCATCGAAATATTCAATTAAATAAATTTTGCGTTGGTTTTTGCCATCTTTCTTCTAATTTAAATGTTATCACGCCGTCGCAATTTTCATTCAAATTCAATTTAAAAATAGTATTAATTAACATTTTATTTAATTTTATATTTATTCCACATTTGTATTATTTTTTACATTGTATTTTGTGAAGGTCTTAGTAAGATACCGAAAGAAGTATTTTTAAAAATACTTTTAAAAATATATAAGTATTTTATATTTCTAAAATACTTTAGTAATACTTTAAAACTTTAATACTTTAAAATACTTTTAGTATCTTTTATACTTTTTTAGACAAAGTATAAATAAGTTTTTTAAGCTTTCTGTCTCTTTCTAGGACCATCTTAAGACAAAATATTACAAATGTGCAATAAACATAAAATTAAACAAACAAAATGTAAATAAATGTTAATTATCAAATTTATACATAAGAATATGACATCAACCATAAACAGATAAAATCTTAATAAATGAATACATATAAACTTTGAAGGTCAAATTTCATAACGTTTGATCTTAGTCAACTTTTTGATCTTAAATAAAAATTAAAACACCTTCAAGGTTCGAATGCCTTCATCTTTTTCGTTGAATTTCGGTACTCTTATATGCGTTATAAAATAACGCATATAAGAGTAATTTATTAATAATATATTAATTATTAATTTATTATAAATTTATTATATATACCATATAATATTATTTGGTTGGTTTATTTCCTTAGTTGCAAGCTTTCGACGGTTTGTCTTTTGATTAATCGTATGGATGTGCTGCTTTCGACGCAGACCGTGTACTAACCGTATATATCGTTTATGTCGTAGCATCTGTAGCACATTTCCTCATCTCTCATATCTGTTTTAATTGGTGGAAAAATTAAAGCTGGCCGTGATAGTAAAGCTTTGACAGTTGCTATTTTGTATCTATTTGATGTGTTAGAGGTCCAATTGGAAAGATTCTATGGCATACCTTGTTTGCGATATAGGCTAGTATGTGTTTTCGTATATTGTTTGGTTTTATTCACTTTCAAAAGCAAGATGGAGTGAGATGAGTCTTCAAGTGTGAGCCACCATTGTATCGCAGTATCGTGTGGATTCGCAGCATCGTTTGGATTTGATCGTTTAGATTCTATTAAAGTTTCAACTTGAAAACGATATAAAAGATCAAAAGCTTGTTAACAAAATAAAACATTTTTTACGCAAATGTTAATCAAAGGTTGAGTTAGTTATTATATATTGCCAAAGCTTTCGCCGCATTACGGCTTCGTCAGTGGCTCATTATATGTTATGATCTCAGATATCTTTTTAATTTTCCAGCAAGATGCATAATAATCCACCAGACTCAAATGAAATTCTAATGAATTGTTTTTATATTTATATTTTTATATTTAATGTAGTTTTTTGACTCTAAAGAATATAATAATATTCATGTAATATTCAAATATTTTATTTTATAATTTATTATGTTATTCAATTATGTTATTGACACGATACTGAACGATCCTTGTATTATTTGCTGCCCAAAAATAGTAGCTTATTGCCACAACGTATCGATTAATATTTTTTCATTTTTAATAGCATCAGGTAGAGCGACTTAAAGAACATAATCTGCGAAGCGTTGAATCCTATAAGGAAGTCTCAGATCAGTTAAGTATGTTGGAAGTGCAATTTAAGGAATGTCAATCAGAATTACGCCAATCTAAACATGATAATGAGCTTGTGAAAGTTAAGTTAAAGGAATTTGAAAATACAATCCGAATTCTTGTAAGTTAATAACTTTTAATTAGATCAAATGATAAAAATTAGATTAATCTAATTATATAATAAATTTAATTAATTAGATTAATTTATTTAGATTAATTGTAATTTAATAACTTTTAATTTGATTTGTTTTTCTTCATTTATCTTAATCACTGATTACCAGAACTTTACAATATTTTGCAAGTAAAAATACTGAAGTAATTAAGTATAGCATTAAGAAAATGTTACAAATTTACTAAATTTCCTTAATGATTTCCTTAATTACTTCTTACTAATTTCCTTAATTACTTCTGTCGTTTTATCAATTCGTTAAAAAACAAACTGTCTCTTAACATCCTCCTCGACGTCTTACAACAAATATGCGGTTTTTTAATCTAGAACTTGAGCGCGGAATGATTGTTCGTGCCGCGTCCCTAACATCAACACTACAGTCCTTCCCGCCGTCTTCAGCAACAGACATTAATGGCCTGAGTCATATGCACCGAGAAAACCTTCCGGGACATTCTGCGGGCACGCCTGCTAGTCATCTTTCCAAGTCTTGGGCGAACTTGATTCTGATTATCGTTAGCGGGATGGTGCCGGAAATTGTTGCCAAAATTCTTTGTGGAGGCGAACTACTCGCCTTTTCAAAAAATACGGTGGTATTTGACCGATTGCAGTATGATTTACCATTCTTCGCATAGCCGCTAAGCTCACAAGCCAGCTCGCTACCGAGTTGCTTGTCGATCAACTTCTTTCGGTTCAGTTAGGCGACGGCGGACGATGAGATGTCGAGGCAGCGGTACATGTCTCTTGTACGTTTCAGCGCGGCATCGCAACCCGGAATCAAGCAATGGTTAAGCTGGAGTTTTGTAATGCTTTCAATTGCGTAAGCAGAGACGCAGTCTTGCTTAACGTCGCGCGCTATGTTCCTGAGATCCTACCATTCGTTAACATATGATACACCCTCCCGAGTATTCTTATATTTGGTAGTGAGCACATTATATCCCGCGAAGGCATCCAACAAGGTAATCTACTGGGCTCAGGTCTTTTGTACCCGGCAGTTAGCGCTCAAGCACACAGTCTGTAGTCTCGCATCAATATTTGATACTTGGATGACTGCGGTCTTGGCGGTACTGCAGCCATCATCCCTTTTTAACATCCGAAAAATTCATGCAGCGGGGTTTGAAATCTGATTGTAGCTAAATTCCGAAAAGTGTGAGGTAATCACAGACGTCCCAGATCTCAGTGTAGACATCATATGCCAACTTACTGGGTGCCAGTCAGATTTTATGCAATTAATATTTAATGAATTGACTAATAAATAACAGACGATGTATCAGAATAGTGATTTGAGGTCATCAGGAGTAACCGCTATGTAATCAGGTTTCGGCTTCGATTCATCATCTTAAGAAAATATAAGTAGCGAGACATAAATAGCTAGAAAATATGCGGGGATATGGAGAGTAGATAATTCGTAAAAGAGACGGAGAGATCATCAATAACATGAGCAGGACAATGAGAGTAAAAGTGAATATCTTTAGCATATTCATGATACACAGTTATGATCCACATCTAATGCCAGAGAGATTTCAACGGGTAAGAGAAAAAGAATTTGTCCGATCACAGTTACTTGAGGAACGCCACATGAGAGAGGAAGAGGTAGAGAAAGATGCATTGGAATAAACACGAAAAGATCGTTCAGGAAGATAAGAGGAGAACCAGGATACAATAGCAGAATAAAAGCAATTGTTGTTTCGAAGACTATGAAGGAAGATATATATCAAATATATCCCGTTTGATACAATATCAAATGCAAATGTCAACAATGACATTATTGTTGACATTATTTCAAAATGTCAACAATGTCAAATGGATCAAGAAAAGGCTTCTTGAGTAGTAGTCGAACTAAGGTTGATTTTCCTAGCAGGAGTAAAATATCCACTGCTAATTGAAGACTTAAACATTGATTTAAGGAAAAGAGCAAGATTAATGACCAAAGATTTTAGTATATATGTAGGAAGAGTATCATCAGGAGATTATTTGCTTGAAAAGATAAAAGCACACTAGAAGCATCGTCGAAAGATACATGAAGAAGATGAAAGAGTTCAGACAGGCGAAGATTTAGCAAAGAAGACAAGATTAAACCTTAATATAATACTATAATAAAGAATATAAGTCAATATGGTATCAGGTCACTACCCCTATTCCGTGACTCAGCATAGCAGCGGGGCCAAATACATACTAATGACGTATTTACTCTGATAAAATTTGATTTTTATCTTATTCTAATGATTTTTAATTTTTTTTATATTATTGTGTTGATTTACATTATTCCATCTTTTATATAGAAGATTTATATATATCATGTATTTGAATAAGGATTAGAGGTCATTATAAGGACCTGCTATGTTATCAGGTTTTGGCCCCTATTCGTCGACTCAACATAGCAGCGGTGCCAAATACATGCTAATAACAAAACCGTATTTCCTCTGATTAAATTTGATTATCTAGTATCTTATTCTAATACAAAGTATATTATTTATTATCATCCATAAAAAATTGCCACTTAAGAGTTTTTGATGGTATTTTTATAGTAAGCTAGTTTAATTTTTATAGAGCTACAATTTAAAATAAACGTCATTTTTATGAATTGACTAATAAACAACAGACGTTGTATCAGAATAATGATTAGAGGTCATCAGGAGGAACTGCTATGCTATCAGGTTTTGGCCCCTAACTCCTCTACACAGCATAGCAGCGGGGCCAAATACATGCTAATGATGTATTTCCTTTGATTAAATTTGATTATATAGTATCTTATTCTAATACAAAGTATATTATTTATTTTTCATAGAAGTTTTTCGCTAAAGAGTTTAAATTTATTTTTAATATTATTGTGTTGATTTATATTTTACAATTTTTACAATCTAATAGTTATTTAAGTGTTTTTAAGATGCTTTTTATTGTTTTATTTAGGAAGAAACTGATACCATGAAATCTAAAGATATAGCCAATTTACGCAATCAATTAAAACAAGCTACCGATCGCATGCATCACTTACATGATGCAGCGATATCTGAAGACATTATAATGTCAAGGTAGTTGATATTTGTATAATCATGTACTTTTTTATTTTCAGTTATAATCAAATTAGAGGTTCAAGTAAGAGTTCAGAAAATGGGACGATAAACTCCGTTGAAAACTAAAATAGCTCTTTTACTTAGAACTGTTTATTTTTCTTGTGTATTTACCTGTATTGTTATTATCTAGTGATATATTTTTTCCAGTAAACAGATATGTTCCAGTTTCAGATATTAATTTGAAATCAGAGTATTTAAGATAAAACTTTTATTCTGTTGTTTATTAATGTCATTTGTCTGATGTCTCATTATATTGTTTGCATTATTCCATATCAAATTTTTCAAAATTTTTGCATAATTTATATTCTGATAATCGTAATTTAGAAACCTCGAATATAATAATCTGTTCAGGTTCGTTACACAACTAATTTTTGAATTAAAAAAATGCGTAAATTTACTTATTTTGTAATCTATTTATTTTACTGTGGCTCAAAACAAGCAAAGAAAACGTTAAAGGTGAAAAATACTAAAATATCTTGGTCAATCTACAAAAAGAATAGAATTATTCATTATGTCAGCGTAAATCCTCATGCAGTCCGTCGTATATACGGACAGCGGAAAAGATGCCCTCGTTGTCTAAAAATTCTGCGTTTTCACGCGACTCCATATTCAGAAAAGTGGCCGCCTCACCGTATCAATCGCGGTTATTTCTTTGCTGTAGACAACGCTCGGCAGCTACAGGAACGCTACAACCATCCACAGCCTGGGAATTATCTTCCCTGCTTAGATCCTCGTGTGAAGACTCCATGTTTGAATCCTCAGCACCATCTTCGAAAAAGGGGCTCTCCGACCTTGTGAAGGATAAGTTGCGTTGATTAATGTTTGCGGCATCGACCCATTCGCTTTCTCCTTCTGTAACTAATTTTAGAGAGAAAGAAAACTAATTATAGATATTTAAATTATTCGCATGTATCCCTTACATGGTCTATTATTTATTAGTCAATTTATAAAAATTGACTTTTATTTTAAATTTCAATTTTAAATTATAACTTGATATAAATTATATAAAATCTTGTAACAATTATTTATTATTTATCATTATTTTTTATTATTTAATTTTTATATAAAAATTAAAATAATTATATTTTTATACAATTTTCTTTATTTTAATATATTTTTATAAATAATTTAATATACATAGACTCAGTTAAATTTACAAAAAAAAACACGTTTTTGCATGAGCATCTATGCATACTAAATGATATCAAATATAATACATTTAATAACTAAATTTTACGTACTGCCATAAGCAGTACGTAAAAAATGTATGTAAAAAAGTATGTAAAACATCTCGATATTAAATTATTATATTAAATTATATTTATTATTAGATTTGACCTAGCAATGTTTTTTATTTTTTATGTGGAATATTATTATTTAATACAACATTGGTTACCCGCAAATTGGTCCAATATTAATAATGCTAATATATTTATTTGATTTACAAAAATGAAAAAAAAGATCATTGTGCGATTTGCATTTTAATGTCTACAACCGAATGTACCAGTGCATTGAGTTTAAACCGCGGTGCTCGGAAATATTGTGATATCGATCTGGCTAGAGCAATTCCAATTTTCGTGCGGAGCCACATTATTACACAGGAAAATTCAGACCTGTGTTTATCGCTTGCCTTTGTCGCAAACACACGTAGAGTTGCGTTTGCTGCTGTGCCTGCACCACCAGTCGACGCGAATACTAGTGGGCAGAAGGAACTGTGGTCAACTTCTCGTATTCTTTCTTCGTGCTTGCTTCGCTTTTATTGCTCATGATATTCAAAGCACGCATCCGACGATGGCAAAATATAGGATGGAGCGCATTCGTTGAAAATGCATACGTCAAAAACGTACGCTCCATTCAGCATAGCATCTCTGTATCGATTGTGAGATGTTTTAATGTTTACGCCGTATTCACGGTATGGATAACGCGGTAACTGCTGTCATGGCTTACGGGTAAAGCCTTTATTAGCGTCAATGATACCCTTTTCAGTTGCCATCAATGTATTGCCATCATACGTATTTCGTAGGACTTGGGATAAGGCTGGGCAAACAAATGATATGTTAGCTAATGCAACTTGGCGACTCGCTCTGTTAAAAGCATTTTCGGCGTCGACCGTCAAAATTCCGAAGTTATCATCTGACCGAAATGCACTGGTCGCAGTATGAATTGCATATTCTAACCCAGATCTTTGGGCGACGCATAGTTGTTGATTCCCCGCCACGGTTTGCAATGGTTGTTTTACAATTTTCATTAAGGCTGTTCCGATCACCCGCCTTAATACCTATCCAACTCTTTTGGGCCGTATTCCAGGGTTCTAGTTTAACGGAACAAAACGACTCGCCACCAAATCCTCAATCACACATAAATCTATATGCTCCTTGGAGATCCGTCGATCTAACATTGCAATACTCTCAGCCAAATCGGCAGAGTGGAACCTAACACATTAAGAATTTTTATAATAATTTTTAAATATTTCGAATATCATTTCAGCCATTCAGCCATATCATACAGCCATTTCGAATATCAGTGAGCGTTCATCAGGGAAGCGCTCTCTCACCGACCTTATTCAACACAGTTATGGACGCTATAATGAGTGATATCCAAAAGCCGATTCCTCACACGATTTTATGCGCAGACGATGTCTGGCTGGCGACGGACAACAAAAAGGATCTGGAGGAATTAACCAAAGTCCGGAATAATCGACTCACACAATTCGGACTACGACTTAATCTAGACAAGACCGAATACCTGACAACATACCCACAGGAAATTGGTACCATCAACATAAACGGCATTGATTTGAGACGTACGGACATGTTCAAGTAGCTCGGAACCATACTTTCGGCAAGTGGCGACCTGAGTAATGAAATCACGGCACGAATAAACTCAGCGTGGACAAAATGGCGAACGGCTACAGGCGTTTTATATGACCGTTAATTAAAGACCATCTAAAGTCAAGGATATATCGCTCAATCATCCGCCGTGTGGCCATGTACGGCACATAGTGTTGCCTATTTCCAAGGCAGCGGAACGACGGCTAGCGGTCATGGAGACTAAAATACTGCGATGGATGAGCGGAATAACGCGATTTGACCACGTAAGAAATATAGATATTCTTCAAAGATACGGGTCGCTCCAATCGTGAGTAAAATACAAGAGGCCAGAATACGGCGGTACGGCCACGTGTTGCGAAGTGAAAATTGCTCCCTTGTAAAGACCGCCTTAAAGTACGAGATCAAAGGCAAACGTCCGAGAGGTCGACACAAGCGACAATGACCATATACCTTTCATACATATCTGATGGTATCTGGACTTCACCAAGGTCAGGCTCGAGATAGGGCGATATGGAGGACTAAATCTCACATAGTCGACCCCGCCTCAAAGCTAGAGAAAGGCTGAAGAATAATAATAAGAAAAATAATTTAAATATAAATTAGCGCTCTACTATAAAATACAGCGTTAAATAGTGAATTAACGTAGTACGAATTTACATAAATTTATTAAAACATAAAAAAGTTTCGACTATTGGAATATTCATTTCAAGTGTTATGTTTAAACGCTCTGAACAAACAAAGTATATTATTTATTATCCATCCATAAACATTTTCCGCAAATGATTTTAAACTTATTTTTAATATTATTGTTTTGATTTATGTTTTATTATTTCTGGTTGATGGTATTTTTATAGTAAGCTAGTTTAAAATATGCATCTATTAAATTATTTAAATATTTTGAAGAAAGCCAGAATTTTTACAAAAATTTGTAAATTTCATAATTCGTAATCCAGTTTGATGTGATAACACTTGAAAAGGATTGTAACACTTGAAAAGGAATATTTGATAAAATAATCTTTTAAAAAAAGCTATAACACTGAAAAGAACTTTTTATGTTATAAAACTTAAAACGAACACTTGTTTGTAAATAATTGACGTGACATGTAGGTCTCGGTCAGCAACTGATGAAACCTACCCACGCTGATTAGTAGTGTCCTGCTGTATAAAGACTAGGAACAATACCAGTTTAAACTTTCTTGATAAACTTACAATTCAATCAAGACTATAAATCAATTGCAGGACGATCAATCAATTCGACAAATGTCAACTCGATGTTGTGGTTGCAATGGCCCGGCAGCGGTGTGCAGAAGTTGTGTTTGTGCAAAGAACGGCGTGCAGTGTATTAATTGTTCGACACTAAAATGTGCAAATCGTATTCCGTCAGTTGAAAAGGACGCCTCCTATGGATCTTTATCATCAGCTGGTCAGGTTCAACACAGTCAAACTGCAGCTACGCACGTTCATACTAATATCAATAAGCTCGTGTACTTTGAATTAAAATGTACAGCTCCAAATTGCAACGTATATTCTGCTGTAAAAACTCCAGTTCAACTATCACGTGAATTTTTTCTCCATGATTTCTATTGTGGTTATTGTGCTGCCAAACATATAGCCGCACAATCAGAGTTAGTCAGTTTTCTTGAGAGTAAGCTTACTGAAATCAAACGACAAATAAATGTTTTACCACTGTGTAATTCCCAAGCTCAAAACTCACAATCTTCCAGGCTTAAATCTAGTGATATGCATGATGGACCCTCATGAAGTGATGTTGTGAGTGGGAAGGTTCGTAGAGAGATTGTACGGGCAGTATTAGCTACTACAAGCAACGAGAACAAAGATGCTTCCAGCTTACAAATCTTGCGTTCTATTTAAAAGGAAAGTAAACGCTCATCAACAGTAATCATAAAGAACTTTCTTATTTCGGATGAAGATCATACAGAAATCTTAAAACTTTTTCAAGAGATAGGTTGCGCAAATCCGAATTTTCGACAATTTCAAATTCGTCGATTTCCTGCTAAGCGCTCTGATATCCCACCTTGGCTGTCACTTACTTCTAGTCCGTAATTTAGTGAATACATCCTTTATTTAGCTCCGAAATTACGACATACTGCGTTATACGGTAAAGTCTACATCATGCCTGACCTTTCTCATGCAGAACGCGAGATTAAGAACCTTCTTGTGAACAAACTCAGAGAGAGGAGAATTGCAGAACCGAACAAATCATTTTGCATTCGCAACAATAGAGTCATTCAATTATTAAATTCCACTAGTTCAAATAAGTGATCCGTAAACACTTTAAACAAGGATAAGGTTACAGTCACAGGTACAGAGACAACACCTGTATCTGATCCAAACCCTGGGATACTGGGTCGTAACGATCGGCGTCCTAGAAATACAGATCTTGACATATGACTGGATAGGGGTATTATCGAACATCAAACAAGCGTCAATTCTCCTTTATCTTTTCCCACATCGTCAGTATTGTTTGGACTAATAAACAATCACTCTTTACGTAACAAAGTTGATCTTGCTCTGCACATTTTTGACGACAACCACCTTTTGCTCTTGTATATTACAGAATCATGGCATTCCCCAGATGATATGTGCATCCGTCGTCTACACTCACTAAATTTAAATGTTATTCATCGTTCGCGTTCAGAGTATTCAACATCAATCAACTATGTCGGTCTTGTATGTTTCGCATTACCCACTGTTCCGCTTGCCATCCACGATATTCCCATTGAACCTACGTATTTTGAGCTAATGTATTTCTCAGCGTCTAATCGTAATGATCGTTACAACTTCATCTTACTATATCGTCCTGGTTCCATTGGTCCGAGCAACACTGTTTTTGACGAATTTTACGATCTCCTCTTAAACATTAACGCACCTGACCCAATAATCCTCGGTGATTTCAACATTCATCTTGAATGCCCAACCTCGCGAAACTCTGCTCGTCTTTTTTCAATAATTGGTGATCTCGAATTCGTTTACCAACACACTGATGTTACACATATTCTGAGAGGAACCATAGATGGTTTCTTTTTGCGAACTTCCTCGCATCTCAAACCACGTGCCACCGTGCTTGATACCACTATTTCCGATCATTTTATTCTTTACTTACAATTACATTACTTTCCCGATTTTCCCTCTACATCTCGTTCTCATCGATCTTGGAAACTTCTTGATTTAGCGCTATTTCAAAATTATCTGGTAAGCTCTTTAAATTTATCTTTTTCATCATCTGTAAGTATTCTTGCGAATAACTTTGAATCATGCATTACCCAAATTCTTGATAAAATATTACTTTAAGGGTTTTTGTTCCACGACGTTCTCATCAAGCTCCTTGGTTTGATTGTGAATGTGTCACTGCCAAACGTTTATTGCGTGGTTGTCATCACCTGTATCTTAGAATACATCGAAGAAATGTTTCTTTGGCAGATACAGCCAGATTATCGTTCAAAGATGCTCGTAAACGATACTGTGAGCTCTTGAAACATAAATCACTTGCTTACTGGCGTGCAAAAATTGAATCTCCTTCTTCTCCACGCAATTTGTGGTCTTCCATTAAAAACTTACTTGGACGTTCATGTCCGAAATCAACACTGTCTCCTTGCATTTATACCGAATACCTTCGTGATAAGTTTACTGCAAACATGTTCACTCTTGCTTCCATTAATGACGACTTTTCTTCTGTCTTGAATCATCATTTGCCGGAACTTTTCTACATTACGCTTATACATCCTCAGCAAATATTAACTGCACTAACCCGGTTACCAAACACAACATCTATCCGAGATATTATCCCAACTAATGTGTTAAAATCTTGCGTCCACACACTTCTACCTTATCTGTGTAATCTTTTCAATTCGTCAATTCGGTATTCGAAGTATCCTGATGCCTTTAAAGTCGCCATTATACGGCAACTTGTGAAGCGATCATCTCTCGATTCCATGATTCCTTCGTACAGACCAATTTCTCACCTACCGACAATCTCCAAACTTTTTGAACGTATAATCTTACATCAAATAAGTGACTATCTGAAGGTAAATAACCTGTTTGCTTCTTCTCAATCTGCTTATCGTAAACATCATTCAACCCTCACTGCATACACTCAAATTTTTGAACATTTACTTGTCGCTATTGATAAGAATTGTATTGGTCTTGTTATAGCGCTTGATTTAGCTTTAGCCTTTGATGTCGTTGACCGTAAATTCTCCTTGCATGTCTTCGTCACCGATCCGGTTTCTCATCTAGTGTTATCAAATGGTTCCAATCATATCTAACTGGTAGATCTTTTAGTGTTGAATCTAATTCAACTTTCTCATCTACTTATCAAATCACTCACGGCGTACCTCAAGCTTCTGTTCTTGGACCTCTACTATTCACACTTCTTATTGGCGACCGAACATATATAGCCTCTCCTTATGGCTTTCATTTAATTCAATATGCAGACGACATTGTACTGTATGCAGACTATGATCCTGCTTCCGTTAATGACCTTGCAGAGATTGCTTTTGATTGTCGAAATCATCTTTGTAGACATTTGACGTCATTGCGTTTAGTAATAAATACGAAGAAATCTACCCTTATATGTATAACACCTCACTCTTTGTCTGATCCGAACATTTCAATCAAAATTTCTGACTATACTTTACCGGTAGTCACTTCTACGACTATTACGGGAATTTCATTTGATTCCCACTTGTCATTTCTTCCTTTCATCAGACACAAAACCTAATGCTGTTTTCTTATCTTGAGGGGCGTTAGGCAATTAAGGCCTTCGTTAGGCAAGTATCATCTCTATACTCTCACTGCGGTGAAATTAGTGAATTCTCTTCTGATTTCCAAACTTGATTATTCTGTCAGTCTTATTATTAATTATCCGAAATCATCGCTCAAATCTATGAAAAGTATTCTAAATTCGGCCGTTAGAGCTACTTTTCGCTTGAGGAAATTCGATCACATATCGCGTTATTCTAATTCGCTGTCTTGGCTAGACATCACGAACCGCATAAGGTATAAACTAGCATGCTTTATGTGAAATATCATAAATGCCAACGCCCCTTCATAGCTCATCTTACCTACATTATCCAGTAAATCCACAACTTCTATTTCGCTTCGCAGTCATTCTACAAGATCAAGATTATATGTTCCACGTCATTTTTCGCTTACCGCACATCGATCATACTCGATTGCAGGGCCTAAACTGTGGAACAATCTTCCCTCAGATGTTACTGCATCATCTTTAAAAAGGGATTTATTTTAACGTGGCAAATGCGTGCCAGCGCACGCTTACACGACCACAACAAAACAAAACTGTGAATCAGGTGTCGAGTAGGTGTGAACGGAGGATGTGTTTGAATGTGATAAAGGAGGAGGCACGGCGGACGTCGAGAGGGAGTTGATTCCAGGCGAGTGAGGCGGCGACGAGGAAGGATTGGAGACCGTAGTTGTTGGAGTAATTAGGAACGTGGAGTAAGAGGGTATGACAGGAACGAAGCGATAGCGAGGTGGGGCGAGTATCGTCTAAGAAAGGAAGGTTGATGAACGATGGGGAGCCGACAGCGATGAGACGAAAAGTAACGAGAAGGCGGAGTTTGATGCGGATGTGGATGGTGGGCCAGGAGAGTTGGGCAAAATATGTGGATGTGTGGTCGAAGCGACGGAGACGAAAGAGCACTCGAACGGCGGTGTTGATTATTCGTTGTAGGGGTAGGATGATGGATTTTGGAGAATTGGCGAAAAGGCTAAGGCAGTAATCGATTTTAGGGAAAAGAAGCGATGAAAGAAGATACATACAAGAACGGAAGTCGATAAGGGGGCGGATACGGCGGATGTCACGGAGAATTAAGTTAGATGAGCGGACCTTGTCACGGACGAAGGGTTTAAGGGAAAGGTGATCATCGAAATGGAAGCCTAAGAAAGTGAGATTGTGGACAATGGGGATGATCGATGAGACAAAATATACAGTGGGAGGAGATATGTTAAACACATCTTCATGTGTATAATTTAAAAATGTTTATTTAAATTTCTACGGAATTCTAATTTATAAAAAAATTGTCATTTTAGTGAGCTTGCAAATGACTGATAGTCACATTTGCCACTTAAAAAGCCTGTTCTTCTTAATACCAGTGAGGATAATGCCTTGTCACAACCATAAGTGTTGTTTTTAGACATAACACTTGAAAAGGACTAATGCAATAGTCGAAAATTTGTGAACAATAATTTTTTATTTTATTATTCCTCTCGATGTTTTAACGCTTTTTACAAAATACGAGCGCATCAAACGTATCATCGGACAATAAATTTATTAATTTAAATGCTAATTATAAATTAACAAATTAATTACAATAAAATTGATATATGATAAAGTTATAGCATATTATTTATACGCTAATATAAAATATTAACATAAAGATATGCTAATATTAAAAATATTAACATTTAAAATATGCATATAATAAATGTTAAAAGATGCTGCCGCTGCAATCAACGATCCAACTACCGCTTCAACTAACGACCTCCAAGCTGCTGCAAAAAACGACCGAGCTTCCGGTGCTACTCACAACCGTCTTGCCGCCGCAACTAACGACTTCCAAGCCGCTGCAATAAACGACCTAGCTACTTATGCAACTCACGATCGTCTAGCAGCTGCAATATGCGATCGCACAACCCCTGCACGTTGCCGCAAGCACATACATTCCCAGTGCTCTGTATGTCGTCGGCGCATCGTTTTAAACGTCACAGGACTAATCCGCAAACATGACCCTATTCACGATTGCAAGGCTCAGGACTACCGATCTCATTTGATTTCGACCAAGAGATTGTTAGCGATCATTTCGGCATGGTAGCAAGCAGCACCAACTATAGATCTGTGCCATCAATGTGCACAAAGCTTCTGGCTGACCGTGTGCGTGTAGTAAGACGTATTCCACGAGGAGCTAGGCCAACTGTAGCTGCAAAGCTCTCTGAGTTAATGAGTGCAGTTGTAGCGCTGTCGACAAATAAGTAGGCGTGGTTGACTCTACTTTGCTTCCCAAAAATCGCGCTCCGTGTGCCAAATAAGATTCAGAACTATCCGTCAATTGGATTTATTGCATGGTAGATACGCGACGTTTGTTCCAGATATAAGCTCCCAATTTAAGACCAGAAGAATAATCAACAACAAAGACGCAGTTATTCTAATAAAACTTCCGGAGATCCACTACAGTCTTCCCGCCGTCTTCAGCAACAGACACGGATGGCCTGAGTCATATGCACATAGAAACCTTCCGGGACATTCTGCTGTCGCGCCTGCTAGTCATCTTTCCAAGTCTTGGGCGAACTTGATTATGATTATCGTTAGTGGGATGGTGCCGGAAAATGCTGCCAAAATTCTTTGTGGAGGCAAACTACTCGCCTTCTCAAAAAATACGGTGGTATTCGACCGATTGCAGTGGGATTTACAATTCGTCGCATAGCCGCCAAGCTCACAAGCCAGCTCGCTACTGAGTTGCTTGTCGATCAACTTCTTTATATTCAGTTAGGCGTCAGCGTACTATGGGGTGTCGAGGCAGTAGTACATGTCTCTTGTACGTTTCAGCGCGGCATCGCAACCCGGAATCAAGCAATGGTTAAGCTGGAGTTTTGTAATGCTTTCAATTGCGTAAGCAGAGACGCAGTCTTGCTTAACGTCGCGCGCTATGTTCCTGAGATCCTACCATTCGTTAACATATGATACACCCTCCCGAGTATTCTTATATTTGGTAGTGAGCACATTATATCCCGCGAAGGCATCCAACAAGGTAATCTACTGGGCTCAGGTCTTTTGTACCCGGCAGTTAGCGCTCAAGCACACAGTCTGTAGTCTCGCATCAATATTTGATACTTGGATGACTGCGGTCTTGGCGGTACTGCAGCCATCATCCTTTTTAACATCCGAAAAATTCATGCAGCGGGGTTTGAAATCTGATTGTAGCTAAATTCTGAAAAGTGTGAGGTAATCACAGACGTCCCAGATCTCAGTGTAGACATCATATGCCAACTTACTGGGTGCCAGTCAGATTTTATGCAATTAATATTTAATGAATTGACTAATAAATAACAGACGATGTATCAGAATAGTGATTTGAGGTCATCAGGAGTAACCGCTATGTAATCAGGTTTCGGCTTCGATTCATCATCTTAAGAAAATATAAGTAGCGAGACATAAATAGCTAGAAAATATGCGGGGATGTGGAGAGTAGACAATTCGTAAAAGAGACGGAGAGATCATCAATAACCTGAGCAGGACAATGAGAGTAAAAGTGAATATCTTTAGCATATTCATGATACACAGTTATGATCACATCTAATGCCAGAGAGATTTCAACGGGTAAGAGAAAAAGAATTTGTCCGATCACAGTTACTTGAGGAACGCCACAGGAGAGAGGAAGAGGTAGAGAAAGATGCATTGGAATAAACACGAAAAGATCGTTCAGGAAGATAAGAGGAGAATTAGGATACAATAGCAGAATAAAAGCAATTGTTGTTTCGAAGACTATGAAGGAAGATATATATCAAATATATCCCGTTTGATACAATATCAAATGCAAATGTCAACAATGACATTATTGTTGACATTATTGCAAAATGTCAACAATGTCAAATGGATCAAGAAAAGGCTTCTTGAGTAGTAGTCGAACTAAGGTTGATTTTCCTAGCAGGAGTAAAATATCCACTGCGAATTGAAGACTTAAACATTGATGTAAGGAAAAGAGCCAGATTAATGACCAAAGATTTTAGTATATATGTAGGAAGAGTATCATCAGGAGATTATTTGCTTGAAAAGATAAAAGCACACTAGAAGCATCGTCGAAAGATACATGAAGAAGATGAAAGAGTTCAGACAGGCGAAGATTTAGCAAAGAAGACAAGATTAAACCTAATATAATACTATAATAAAGAATATAAGTCAATATGGTATCAGGTCACTACCCCTATTCCGTGACTCAGCATAGCAGCGGGGCCAAATACATACTAATGACGTATTTACTCTGATAAAATTTGATTTTTATCTTATTCTAATGATTTTTAATTTTTTTTATATTATTGTGTTGATTTACATTATTCCATCTTTTATATAGAAGATTTATATATATCATGTATTTGAATAAGGATTAGTTAACATATAATACGCCCTCCCGAGTATTCCTATATTTGGTAGTGAGTACATTATATTTTGCGAAGGCATCCAACATGGTGATCCACTGGGCCCAGGTCTTTTTTCCTGGCAGTTAACGCTCTAGCACACAGTCTGTAGTCTCGCATCAATATTTGGTACTTGGATGAATGTGGCCTTGGCGGTACTGCAGCCACCATCCTTTTAGACATCCGAAAAATTCATGCAGCGGGGTTTGAAATTTGATTGTAGCTTAATTCCGAAAAGTGGGAGGTAATCACAAAATCCTAAATTTTAGTCGACACATTATATTCCAACTTATTGGATTCCTGAAGGTTTTACCTCAATATGCTGAGCTATTGGGAGCTCATCTAGGAGGCTAAGCTAATATTGATGGTACTCTGTGTAAACCTTTAAACGAGCTTCATAATGTAGGAAAAATACATCGATTTAAGTACCCGTGACGCTTTGCTACTTCTGCGAAGCTCGCTCTGCCTTCCGAAAATAGCTTTCCTCCTTTGATGTTCCCCTTGCTTTGGGAGCAAGGAACTACACTCATTCCACGCAGAAGACTGCCGTCTAATGAGAATGGTGCTGAATGTGCCGCTTCCTAATGATGCGTCACGACAGACTACCTTACCGATCAGACTTAGAGTTCTTTGTGTCCGACAAGCACTAGAAGTCTCAATACCAGCATTCGGCTCTATGTATGCTTAACAAGAGAGCTAAGCAAGAGACTGCTAGGAAACTGCCCGTCACTCCTTACACTCTTACCAGACCCAGACTTTGAAAACCTACATATCAATGGCACGCTGAATTTCAGGCAACCATCCCATCAATGTCAACCCTTTAAAACGATGATTGGGGGAACTATTATGATGCGTGTTATCGTCCACCGCAGTTTCACTCTAACTTGGCGTTCAATGTGCTCAACCACATTGATGTATATGCGGAGAAGCGATCCGAAAAAACAACGTCCATGCTTTAGACTGCAACAAAACAAAAGGCAGAAATGTACGTCATGCAGCGGTCAATTAAATTGTGCGAATGACTCTAGCCTATGCAAGAATTCCATTTAGACTAGAACCCGTTGGTTTTACTAGAGACTACGACAAGCGACCCGATGGGGCTTCGTTACTGCCGTTGGAGGCGGGTTGAGTGCTTGTTTGGGTCTTTACATGCACAAACACACTCGCAGCCTTTTACATAGCGCGCGCTGTACATTCTGCAAGTTACGTTGTTGATCATGCTTTACTTGTTAAGCGTACCAAATATAGCGGCTTAGATGAGCGGAAGTACAAGTTTGTTCCGATCGCCATCGAATTCCTTGGAGCAGTTGGCACCAGCTCAGCGACTTTTTTGCTGCTTCTGTGAAAAATTAGTTCGATCGACTGGAGCTAAACAGAAAATGAATTTCCTCATGCAACGAATTAGCGCAGCGGTACAAGGAGGAAACGCGGCTTGTTTTGCGAAGTTGGCAAGATAACCATCTTTATATTTCTAATAAATTGCATTTATTTATTTTATTTGCAAAATTAAAAAATTAAAAATCAAAAATAAAGAATAATATAATATAAAGAATAAATTTAAACTCTTAAGTGGCAAATATTTATGGATGGATAATAAATAATATACTTTGTATTAGAATAAGATACTAGATAGTTTTATCAGAGGAAATACATCATTAGCATGTATTTGGCCCCGCTGCTATGTTGGGTAGAGGAGTTAGGGGCCGAAACCTGATAGCATAGCAGTTCCTCCTGATGACCATCTAATTCTTATTCTGATACAACGTCTGTTATTTATTAGTCAATTCATAAAAATGACGTTTATTTAAAATTTTATTTTTTATTTTTTATTTTTTATTTTTTTATTTATAATTATTTATTACTTATCTTTATTTTTATTTTTAGCATGTATTTGGCCCCACTGCTATGTTGGGTAGAGGAGTTAGGGGCCGAAACCTGATAGCATAGCAGTTCCTTCTGATGACCTCTAATCCTTATTATGATACAACGTCTGTTATTTATTAGTCAATTCATAAAAATCGACTTATTTTAAATTTCAATTTTTTAGATTTATATTATTATTAATTATTATTAATGTTTCAACAGCACATAAAAGCATGGCTTAATTGGCTGGTTCACTGCAGAAAAAAAGAAAATATAATAAAAGTATCACAAATACGGAAAAGCAGCTTTCCCCATGGCATCCTCCATCCGTAATTTCTTTTTGAATTCGTTGATATTGCTACTGCACACTGTTGACTCTCCAAGCCTATTCCACAGAGATACAACTCGCCGATCAAATTGGACAGCTCGTGATTTTCTTATCCTTTCACGTCGCAGGGTTAAACCATGGCCTCGGAGGATATTGGATGAGCGCAAATGAAGACAATCTCGAAGTGGATGATCCAAATCATTAAGAATTTGCCAGACCATACTCATATCGATGTACCGGCGGGTCCACGTGACAGTCTCAAGTCTAAGTGCTTTTAATCGATCAGGGTACGACAAAAATTTCAGTTGCGGTGCTAGCTTGGTAGCTTTATGAAGTACCTCTCTGAACTAATATGTTCTTTTGAATTTTGGGGATACACACACGGCGCAGCATATAGAAGACGGCTCAACACATGAGCAAAGATTAGCGGACGTAGGGCAAATTGATTGAGTGCAATGAAAGTGCGTCGAAGTTGACCGATTATCCCCAACGCATTTGAACAAGCATGTTCAGTATGTGTGACGGTACTCAAATCACTGTTTATCCACACTCCCAAGTCCTTATATTTGCTCACTCGTTCTATATCACTGCTTTGAAAGCTATAATTAACTAAAGATTGAGCATTTCCGCCACGAACACGTAAATGTTTGCATTTTGATATATTTACAATCAACCTATTGAGCAGAGCCCAATTTTCGACTTCATCGATATCCCGTTGCAGTTTAACTATATCATTGGGTGAACAAATTGCCCGCCAGATTTTCAAATCGTCTGCATATAAAAGCATCCGAGAATCAATAAATTCCGGGATATCGTTGATGTAGACACTAAATAACAATGGACCCAATACTGAACCTTGAGGCACCCCTATATTACATGGCCGCGAAGAAGAGTAAAAATTATCTACATGCACACAATAACTACGATTGCTTAAAAACGATTCAATCCATCTAACAAGCAAAAATGGAATGCCACTTTTCTCTAGTTTATTTAGGAGGAATCTATGGTCTACTCTGTCAAATGCCTTAGAGAAATCGAAGAATATGATGTCAGTAGCAATTGATACGGCTTTATTAGCTGACCAATCAAGATGGGCTGCGAGTAGATTAGTAATGGTTGAACAACCCTTACGGAAACCATGTTGCTCAGAAGCTATTACATTATTCTCACTATAAAACTTGACCATATAACCATGTATAATTCGCTCTAACATTCTACAACATAAGCAAGTAATACTTACTGGTCTATAATTGTCTACTGAAGATCTATCACCCTTTTTGAAGATGGGGTGAATGATCGATTGTTTCCACTCTTTTGGAAGAGTCGTATCAATAATAGATTGTCGAAATATGTTACAAAGTGGTGTATATATTGAGTCTGCTATTCGACGAAGATATATCGAAGGTAACAAATCAGCACCTTTGGAGTTTGTCTCTTTAAGACGATGCAGTTCAGCTAAAACTTTCTCAGGAGTTATCAAATTAGCTATGTCTAAACTAGGATATGAAACACTAGCACCTCTTATCGTCTCACTGTTCTGGATAGGTTCAGAATACTCGTTTGTAGTCTCTTTGTACAAGTAAAAATGCCTTGAGAACATCTCAGCAAGGTCGTCTTCAATAACGCTATCAAAATATTGGCCAATTGTTTTATTAGCGTTCCTACTACTATTCACATATAGAAAGAGAGCTTTGGGATCATGTCTACAACTATGAGCTAGACCATTTTCAAATAAATAGCGCTTATGTCGCTTTAAAGAATTGAAGAAATTTCTCGCCTGCTTATAAACACCATATTCACAAAACCCACCCTTAAAGCATTTGAAACTGAAGTCACGAGCCTTCATCGCAGTAGCCAGCTCAGTATCAAACCAACGAGCGCTTTTCCGACTAGTCTTAGACTTTAAAGGTGAGAATTTTACCATTAGAGAATAAAGCGTCACGCGAAAATGATCCCAGGCCTCGTCAACTCCGACAACAGCCGGATCAGGCCAACTTACTCTATGCAGCTTTGATGTAATAACATCATAGTTCGCCCGAAAAACATTAATCTGACGTTTGTACCGAGCATGATGAAACACCCTCATTTGTATATTTAGCAAAACTTTAACTACACAGTGATCAGACAAACCAACAGGAGAATCATATTGGATACTACTGATTAATTGACTGTTTGTCGATAGGCAAAGATCAAGAAGGGAAGAACTACAACTTGAAAAGCGAGTATGTACATCAACAAATTGAGCAAGACCACAATAAGCAAAACACTCCATAAGGTAACAAGATTCACTATCACAAGTAGGAAGAACCGTATTCGAAGTCCATTCAACCTCTGGCATATTCAGATCCCCAATTTTCACAGTATCACAATCTCCTCGCGTATACAACTCTATATCTTCAATGAGTTTCTTAGATATTGCCTTAGGAGCACGATACACAAGACCCAGTATGATAGGTGAGCTGTTATCAAACTTCACCTGACATCACAAACTCTCAACTCTATCAATAGACGACTTACTCAAAACGCGCACCTTAACTTCGTCTCTCATAAAGAGAGCTACGCCACCACCCCTACCCCCTATCCGATCACTACGGAACAAAGAATAGCCTGGGATGGATACCTCAGCATCGGATACATCACAATTAAGCCAAGATTCTGTAATACCAACTATAATTGGATTAACAGACTCGATCCTAAACTTTAGCTCATCGACTTTCTGTAACAAGCTTCGAACATTACAATAAAATATACTATGACTTTTATTCACACCAGTGCGAGTAATAATATCATCTCTAGCAATCTGACACACTTCAGATCCCAAATCAGCTAGGCACTTATATGCTGTAAGACCTTGCCAAAACCCTCCACATTCATGAGAGGCGATACATCTAATGGGGACCAACTGATTCGAATGCGTCGCCTCACTACTTGAAAATTTTGCACACATAGATTGCTCTCACCAAGTGCAACACGAGATGCAAGTTCTTTCTTAGCTTGAGACAATTTCTCCCTTTGAAGAGCGTCAAGATCTTTTAAGAGACTAACATGGGATCCTTTTAAACGATATGATCACTCTAGATCACTCTAGATCTCGCCATTGTATACCGTCCTGGTTCATCAGCTCCAACAGCCTTATTTTTTACCGAACTCGCTGACCTCCTTTCTCATTGTTCTTTGTCCTCAATCCCTTCACTCGTTCTAGGCGACTTCAATATCCGCCTAGACCGCCCCTCTTCCACAGATTCCATCCGCTTCATCAACATTCTATCCAACTACAATTACAAACTAATCTCCACTGCCCCCACACATATACTTGGCGGGGCACTCGACATCATCGCTGTCCCCGATCATTTTGCTGCCCACACCTCACTGTCCATCTCTGATCCTGGTCTATCCGATCACTTTCTTATCACCCTTGATCTCGCTCGCAACCACACCCCTCCTCACACACCTACAATCCTACGTCGCCCTTGGAGAAATCTTGACCTTTCCCTTCTCCGCTCTGCCTTACTCAAATCGTCTCTATCATTACCCACAATAACATATTCATCTCCTCACGATCTCGCCTTTCTTTTCGACTCTGAACTCACATCCACTCTCGATATTCTCTTGCCCTTCAAGTCTCACCCACACCGTCGCTTGCACCGTGCCCCATGGTTTGACATCCAATGCCTACTCTCAAAGCGTCGACTCCGCCATGCTTTTCGAGTCTATCACCGCTCTCTCAGACGCGATTTCCGCTCGATCACTCCGTCTTTCCGTGATTCCTATCTTGCTCTTCGCCGGTCTCATCTCAACCTACTACGTACCAAATGCAACTCCTTCTGGCAGCATAAAATAATCACTTCATTCAACTCTAAGACTCTCTGGCATACTTTATATCTCAATCCTAGCTCGTTCCTCTACGCCTTGCAACATCAATGCTAATGATTATTCGTCATTTCTCCAGACTAAAGTATCCACGCTGCTCTCTCACACCCCGGTCTCCATCCTATTCCACTCTGCCCAGTCTACTCTCATCCTTCCCGAACTCTTTCATCTTCTCCCTGTATCACCTACAGAAGTATCATCTGTCCTCATGTCCTTTCCCAACAAAACCTCACCTGCCGATCCCCTGCCTACCCACATATTAAAATCTATATGCTCATCGATATCCCCATTTCTCACAACCTTGTTTAACTCGTCCATCCGCAGTCGTATCTTCCCTTCACACTGGAAATCCGCAATCGTTCGTCCCCTCCTTAAGAAACAATCGCTCGAACCCTCCCTTCCTTCCAGCTATCGCCCCATTTCACTACTCCCTACTCTTTCTAAGCTCTTAGAACGCCTCATCTTAATACAAATCAACGCTTATCTCTCCTCATCCAATCTGTACCCTCCTTTCCAATCCGCTTTCCGCTCTAATCACTCGACAGAAATCGCATGCATAAAAGTGTACAACGACTTACTCATTTCTCGAGACAAGGCTCTATATAGTGTTCTCATCTCCCTGGACCTCTCCTCCGCATTCGACATTGTCGACCACTCCGTCCTCCTTTCTCGCCTTCGTTATGATTACGGCTTTTCTTCCTCCTCCGTAGCTTGGTTCGCCTCATATCTATCCGACCGTTCCTTTCGCGTCTGTTCTAATTCATCATCCTCCCCTCCCATCCCTATTTTTTGCGGGGTTCCACAAGGTTCAGTCCTAGGTCCCCTGCTTTTCTCTCTTTTGCATGGCAATCTCTCTCCATTTATCAAACCTTACTCCTTTAACGTCATGCAATACGCCGATGACATTCTAATCTATGCTCATGCACCCGCACATCGCATACACGATATCGCCATTTCTGCCTCCAACTGTCTCTCTTCTATCTACAAGCGTCTCTGCAATCTCCACCTCGTTCTAAACGCCGAAAAGTCCAAAATAATGTGGATCCTTCCCCGTAAACCAAGCATATCTCCTCCCATTGTATCTTTTGCCTCATCGATCATCCCTGTAGTCCACAATCTCACTTTCTTAGGCTTCCATTTCGATGATCACCTTTCCCTTAAACCCTTCGTCCGTGACAAGGTCCGCTCGTCTAACTTAATTCTTCGTGACATCCGCCGTATCCGCCCCCTTATCGACTTCCGTTCTTGTATGTCTCTTCTTTCATCGCTTCTTTTCCCTAAAATCGATTACTGCCTTAGCCTTTTCGCCAATTCTCCAAAATCCATCATCCTACCCCTACAACGAATAATCAACACCGCCGTTCGAGTGCTCTTTCGCCTCCGTCGCTTCGACCACACATCCACATATTTTGGCCAACTCTCCTGGCCCACCATCCACATCCGCATCAAACTCCGCCTTCTTCTCATTACTTTTCGTCTCATCGCTGTCGGCTCCCCATCGTTCATCAACCTTCCTTTCTTAGACGATACTCGCCCCACCTCGCTATCGCTTCGTTCCTGTCATACCCTCTTACTCCACGTTCCTAATTACTCCAACAACTACGGTCTCCGATCCTTCCTCGTCGCCACCTCACTCGCCTGGAATCAACTCCCTCTCGACGTCCGCCGCGCTCCCTCTTTTATCACATTCAAACACCTCCTCCGTTCACACCTTCTCGACGCCTGATTCACAGTTTTGTTTTTGTTGTGGTCATGTAAGCGTGCGCTGGCACGCATTTGCCACGTTAAAATAAATCTTTTTTTTAAAGCATTTGAAACTGAAGTCACGAGCCTTCATCGCAGTAGCCAGCTCAGTATCAAACCAACGAGCGCTTTTCCGACTAGTCTTAGACTTCAAAGGTGAGAATTTTACCATTAGAGAATAAAGCGTCACGCGAAAATGATCCCAGGCCTCGTCAACTCCGACAACAGCCGGATCAGGCCAACTTACTCTATGCAGCTTTGATGTAATAACATCATAGTTCGCCCGAAAAACATTAATCTGACGTTTGTACCGAGCATGATGAAACACCCTCATTTGTATATTAAGCAAAACTTTAACTACACAGTGATCAGACAAACATACAGGAGAATCATATTAGATACTACTGATTAATTGACTGTTTGTCGATAGGCAAAGATCAGGCAGGGAAGAACTACAACTTGAAAAGCGAGTATGTAAATCAACAAATTGAGCAAGACCACAATAAGCAAAACACTCCATAAGGTCACAAGATTCACTATCACAAGTAGGAAGAACCGTATTCGAAGTCCATTTAACATCTGGCATATTCAGATTCCCAATTATCACAGTATCACAATCTCCTCGAGTATACAACTCTATCTCTTCGATGAGTTTCTTAGATATTGCCTTAGGAGCACGATACACAAGACCCAGTATGATGGGTGAGCTGTTATCAAACTTCACCTGACACCACAAACTCTCAACTCTATCAATAGACGACTTACTCAAAACGCGCACCTTAACTTCGTCTCTCATAAAGAGAGCTACGCCACCACCCCTACCCCCTATCCGATCACTACGGAACAAAGAATAGCCTGGGATGGATACCTCAGCATCGGATACATCACAATTAAGCCAAGATTCTGTAATACCAACTATAATTGGATTAACAGACTCGATCCTAAACTTTAGCTCATCGACTTTCTGTAACAAGCTCCGAACATTACAATAAAATATACTATGACTTTTATTCACACCAGTGCGAGTAATAATATCATCTCTAGCAATCTGACACACTTCAGATCCCAAATCAGCTAGGCACTTATATGCTGTAAGACCTTGCCAAAACCCTCCACATTCATGAGAGGCGATACATCTAGTGGGGACCAACTGATTCGAATGCGTCGCCTCACTACTTGAAAATTTTGCACACATAGATTGCTCTCACCAAGTGCAACACGAGATGCAAGTTCTTTCTTAGCTTGAGACAATTTCTCCCTTTGAAGAGCGTCAAGATCTTTTAAGAGACTAACATGGGATCCTTTTAAACGATATGAATTCCGAAGAATTAACTCAGCATGCGACTGCTCTCTAAATACGGCCTTGAGTAAACGCGGCCTATTACTAAGTGTATCACGCTTACCCAGTCGAAATAATGCAACGAGTTTAACACGTTTGACAATATCCACATTGCAAGAACCAAGTACCTGCGTCAATATAAATCTCACACTCTGGACGTCCTCGTTAAGACGTACTTGTGCGTTCTCAAATAAAGATTCTCTTACATTGGCCAGAATAACAGATCTACATCGATCAGCGGTGTGTTTCCTATTATTACCAATTTGCAATTCGAGACTGTCACGTGACACTGCGGATAGTGTATGTTGACTTATCGTTGACGCTTGTTCCTTCTTTTTGACAGTCCCATTATCAGACATATGACCATGATTCAAAACCTGACAATATGTATTTTCATCATTAGTAACATCAGGTAAATGCACTGGAACATCCATGGCTACAGTCTCACCCTCTACAGTTAAATCTATATTCATTGGATTATTTGCAAGACTTGAGGAGGGATATATAGAGTTAAGACTTGACGAGGGATATATAGAGTTAGAATAGCTTCCATCACAATGACTGAAATTTTCAACATTCTTAGTAGATTTGGAAATAAGAACTTCCTTACTTTGACCGGCACTTATGCTTTTTGGAATTGGTGGATCTGATATGGGTCCAAGAGAATTACAACTCGACTGACCGACAACCAAGGGGGTAGATTCCGTCTTCAAATCATTTATCAAAGATGCGCAGCAGTACCCGCAGTAGAAAGATGCATTAGACAGAGCTGTTTTCTTTTCCCCGGGAACTGAAACACTTGTCCACACATGACAATCTTCACTTGAACACCGAACCTGATAATCCACGAACTTGGCAGCATCACCTCGCTTTGTAGTCTTCCTCTGTTTGACCATTATATGTATGTATATTCAGACTTTATCAGAGTAAAGTATCTTGTGTAGATTTCAATAAAGATTGTGTAGGTTCTTCTGGTATAGGTTTTTAGGTTTAGGTTCTTCCAATTTAGGTTCTTTGTAAGTAGTTAATATGTATAACAAGATAGTTTAAACTCCTAATTAATACAGATTTTTCCGCGAGCGTAGCGATCTGAACTGTAATTGTATATTATTTATCTCAAGCTTTTTTTAACGTGAATTGTATAAAATTCACGTTTTTCTTTTGTATAAAATTCATCTTTTTATAAAATTATTTTTTTATAAAATTCATTTTTTTAACGTGAATTGTATAAATTGTATAAATTATACAATTTATACAATATAAATTGTATGAAATCTTATAGCAATTATTTGTTATTTATATTTATTTATTATTTAATTATTAAATTTTGATTTAACGTTATTTTTTTAATATTAATAATATTTAATGCGTTAACTCGGTTAGCTGATTTGCTTTGCTTACAAAATTACGTATATGGGTTATATTAAATGTATGAAATTTTGTTATAAATTGTCAATTAAGTTCATTTTTACTGTGGCTTGCATTTTACAGAATTACATTTATTAATTGTATTAATGTTAGCTTTTTAAGTGGATTTACATTTTACATTTTATGCCAATAGATTACTAATCTGAGAATATATAATTTATATTTTAAGTCATTTTATAATAATTTCAAAATTGAAGTTCAACATGTTATATATCGAAGGGTTCCTAAAATATACCTGAAGTTTGTTTTGTCAAAATTTTATATTTTTCTATCTATATTCCTTTCAAATGTTTCGAATTTGCTCGAAATTAGCATTATTTTTGCCTTATGCACAATGAACTGGCTTTAGCTATTGCAATACTTATATTAGTTGAATGTGAATGATATTTTCTCCCATATTTCTTTAAGATCTGTAAACATTTAAAAAGTTTATCCGCGTTAGGTTCAATTTCTACTCATGATGTAAATGTAGTATCAAAACCGCAAGCTCATTTTTTTTCTATATGAACGTTTTATGTGTATATTTGCTAGTGCTTCCTGAGCGTAAGGTGATGCAAGCGCATTAAATATGAACATGTCTAGAAATGAACGCATCATTTCTCCAAAAAAATTCCTATACATGCCAACTCAAAAAAAATCACTGTCAGAAATGCTAACTCAAAATCCCTATGATTTTGAGTTAGCATTTCTATAACTTTCATGATCAAAGTGGTACTTTTTCGTAACAGGTCTTAGTTGTAGTTCGATATTTACCTCCTTACAAATTCCTTTCATCTCACTTCAATAATATTATGTTTTGTCGTGTCTGGTAATTATAGTGATGTCAATCCCTCACAATAATGCATGCAATGTATCGATGACAGATCCGCATCCACAACGAGCTTTGCAGTACTTCGGGTTGTGGTCGTACTGTAGACAGATTGCATAACGAAAATATGGACTATTTATTCTCGGTTGAAAGAAGCCTGTTGGGTGTGATATCATCCATGCCGACTCATATTTTTCAGACACAATTAAACAGCTAGCAATTAAATTTGTCTACTTTGGCTTAGTGTAATAAGAATATCTTATTTGTGTTTCTACGTTCAAAAGTATTGATTTGCAAACTTTATTTCAAAATAGTTCTCAGATATAACATCGGTAATATACAAAAAAATATAATATAAGTATATATCACCAGTTGAAACAAGTGATATTATTACTTTTATTGTTTAGTAAAAAATGATGTTTTTTGGTTTTATTGAAAAGTTACAAATAAGTCATTATTTATTAGATGCAAAAATGGAAAAATTATATAATATAAATCCTATTAGAAACACGTGAACTGTGACGATGATAATTGCCATGTATTTCCATAATTTACGATTTGAATTACTTGAGACATTTAACTTTAAACATGACACCTCTTTTTTCTAAATATATCAAAGCAAATTAGTGCATAAGATTTTCTTCAGCTTTTTGTATAGTATTCTTTACGAGTTTAAGTGCATTTGAAGACAAATCACAACTTGCGGACTTTAGCCTATAACCTTAAGAAAACGATGTTACTTTTTAGACTAAGAAACATACCAGAATTCGACTGGAGTGAGGTTACACTACATTCGTCACGTTTTGCCCAATTACATAATAAGTAATCATTGTATCCTAAATATAATCAAATGTCTAACTTTTAAAACTCATTGTGGATTTTATTGGACTTTTAATGACTTTGTGTAGTCATTAGAACTTTTATCGAGTTTATTTAATCTAATACATATTAGTTCGTTTTAATCACTCGGTTAATGTCATATAAATGTAATAATTAGCGCCTTTGCATTAAGTACAAATTTGAATTCTTAATTCGAACATTTAAACGTTTTCATAAAAGAAAAATTATGCATTACTGGTGGTGCATTCGACACTGCAATTTTTTGATTGTAGCGATATCCATAAAAATAGTTTTTTTTTACAAATCTTCGACTATTGCGATAGCCTTTTTTAACACTTGAAGAGGACTATCGCAATAGTCCAAAATTTTGAAAGAATAAATAATTTATTTTTCTTTATTATCAATGGATACACGCCATAATCAAAAACACTATAGTAATTATGATACTAAATTAAAAATTATTAGTTGGCTCTTTCTCCTAGAAATATAAGATGTGCCTCATCAGGAGGAACATATCAGTTCCTCTTGATGACCTCTTAACCTTATTATGATACAACGTCTGTTATTTATTAGTCAATTCATAAAAATGTTTTTACATTTCAATTTTTTATTTTAACTTGATTTAAATTATAAAAAATCTTAAAACAATTATTAATTTTATTATTTAATTATTAAATTTTGATTTAGCATTATTTTGTTTTGTTTATTTTATAATTATATTAAATACGTAGACTCAGTTAGCTGATTTGATTTGCTCCAAAAATAAAAAAAAATAGCTCGATGTTACTTTAAAATAATAATATAAATACATAATGATGATATCATAAAGATTAATAAAATCAGAAAAAAACCATCAAGTAGAAAATAGTAAAATATATAAATCAACACAATAATATAAAGAATAAATTTAAACTCTTAAGTGGCAAATTTTTATGGATGGATAATAAATAATATACTTTGTATTAGAATAAGATACTAGATAGTTATTTCAGAGGAAATACATCATTAGCATGTATTTGTCCCCGCTGCTATGTTGGGTAGAGGAGTTAGGGGCCGAAACCTGATAGCATAGCAGTTCCTCCTGATGACCTCTAATTCTTATTCTGATACAACGTCTGTTATTTATTAGTCAATTCATAAAAATGACGTTTATTTTAAATTTTATTTTTTATTTTTTTTAACTTGATTTAAATTATAGAAAATCTAAAAACAATTATTAATTTTATTATTTAATTATTAAATTTTGATTTAGCATTATTATGTTTTGTTTAGTTTATAATTATATTAAATACGTAGACTCAGTTAGCTGATTTGATTTTTGAATTTCTATTAATGCGATTTGCCTTTTCCGGTTTTCTAAAGAGGATTTTTCTAATTAGATTTTTCTTATTTTTCTCGTAGAAAGAGTCAACAATCTCTCCGAACGCAAATTTAAAAGAAATTAAAAATTATTATATTAATTAATTATTATTAATTAATTACTAATTTAATTAAAGGAAAGACTCTGTTAATACATAAACGAAAATTTGAAACTTGTTTGAATGCGTCTCTACTCGTCCGATGAGCTCGTAAGCAAGCTGAAGAGGCACGAGCTAGTTCAAGAGATACCCTTATCTTGATGGACATAAGTGTTTCTGCATAATCAGTGCTGTGGCGATTTGAGACGGCACCAGCTAAAATCTTTAGGAGATGCAAGCTCTGTTTTCCCAATCATCCCTACGTTGAGGCGACAAATGGGATGAATACACCACGCTCTACTAATTAATTAGTAGTTAATTAATTATTATTAATTTATAAAGTTATAAAAATATATAGTTATTATCATTGAAGCCAGACGCTGAAGAACGACGATAACGGTAGCAAGTACCGTTTTGTCATTACAATGACTCATCAGTGCCAGATCCCTCCCACTACTGGATGCAAAGGAAGACTGGCAGCTTTTGCCGGTGCTTTTGCTAATGATCCTATTTGGTGAAGCAATGGTGCTGATTTAGCACTCAATGTGAAATCATCAGAAATCTTTTTGGTACTTCATATACATGACTCATGTGCCGTCTGCCAGTCCTCCTCTGCATCCAGTGGTGGGAGGGATCTGGCACTGATGAGTCATTGTGATGACGAAACGGTACTTGCTACTGTTATCGTCGTTCTTCCGCGTCTGGCTTAAATGAAAATAACGTATTTCACGCGGAATGGTCTCACTCTCTTTTGAGATTTATGATTTAAGTTAGCCGATATTCAAGAGACCTGCGCTGGCATTTGCCAGTGCTTTTGCTAATGATCCTATTTGGTGAAGCATTAGTGCTGATTTAGAACTCAATGTGAAATTACCAGAAATCTTTCTGGTACTTCATACACATGACTCGTGTGCCGTCTGCCAGTCCTCTGCATCCAGTAGTGACAGGGATCTGGCACTGATGAGTCATTGTGATGACGAAACAGTACTTGCTACTGTTATCGTCGTTCTTCCGAGTCTGGCTTCAATGATAATAACGTATTTCACGCGGAATGGTCTCACTCACTTTGGTAAAATATATAGCTTATAAAAATATAAATTTTTTATTTATAGGTCGTTAGTGTGGCTCGTCGCTAATTTTTTGAGTTTGAGAGATGCAGACGCTTGCACGATTGTAAGAGTTGTACATTTGGTATTTATATTCCAGTGTCACATGGTTAATTAGACGAGGGGTATGTAGCTGTGTGATATCGTGGCAAGCTACTCTAAAAGAATTAAATGTTGTACATTTTCTTACAATTAAAAGGGTGTAATACACTTCTTTTATAAAAGAACTGGTGTAATACAGTCATTTTATAACACTTGAAAAGATTATCGCAATATAGTCAAAAATTTGTGAAATAATGTACTAATGTTATTGTTCTAAGTAAGTAAGTAAGGGTTTTATTAATAACTATATAACTGATAAAAACTTAAGAAACAAAAAAAACATGCAAAAGACAACTTAAAATAGAAACTGTTCACGACGTGTATTTTGAAATCTTCAACTTATATTCACGGCCTCAGGTCCAGAGGGATCTGAGCCCCTCGGCCGCACCAGCGCGCCGCCCTCTGACTGAACCATTCGGGGTCTCTCACACACCTAAGAGTCCAGTCAAGGCGGACTATGGTTGGTAATCTCGAGATGAGGAGCTTGAGAAACCTTAGTCTTTGTTCTGGGGGACGTCCTCGTGAGAAGAAGACTAATCCCGAGATAGCCCAAGTACCCCAGAGGCGCACTTGGGTTATCCCATTCAATGACAGATGCTGGGCCCGTTTCAGAGCCCACCTAGCTTTCTTCAGGATACGTTTAAGTTTATTGTTCTAATAATGTACTAATGTTATAACCGCAGTTATATTGCAATGCTAAAAATTTAGGTTGCTAGCATTTTATTTGCTAAGATGTCGTTTTAGCAATCATCAAAATTGTTATGTAACTAAATGCGGTATTGATTCAAGAATTTCCTTGAGGTATTTTGCACGCTTAGTCGAATAAGTCAATGCAACCAAATTACATTGAAAATTTAGAAAACATTTTCTACTGATTGTTTAATGCCAATTGGAAATTATCGGTGTTTTAGCTTAGATAAATGTATTTGCATTCAGCATCATTTTTTATTTTTTTTTGCAACTAACAAATGTGTATAAGTCGAATGTGGGTGGTACATGATAATGATTTTATTAATAACAATTTAAATTTCGTTTCTTGAACGATTTAGCACTTGTGATGGACCATAAGATTCTTACCTAACTTAAGAAAGTTAGGTAAGAATATTATGGTCTACCAATTTATTAGAATTTTCGTAAACAGAGTTTCATTATGTTCATTGCTCAAATGCAATGGAATGTTGGAATTACACATCAAATTTTAAAAACAAAATTTAATGTAAGTAATTTTAATTAAATATTTTTTATTATTTTTATTCAATATCATTAGAATGCATGTATTAATGCATATACAGCAAAATATAATAAACTTTTAGCTTAACCTTTTAAACTTTTAATTTAAAGTTTGAGCCGTGCTCGTAATGTTGTTGACAATTAATAATAATTTTTAATTATTATTAATAACCGACTCGCACAATACGGACTACGACTTAATCTAGACAAGACCGAATACCACACAACAGACCCACATGAAAGTGGCACCATCAATATTAATGGCTTTGACCTGAGACGTACGGACCGGTTCAAGTACCTCGGAACCATACTCTCGGCAAGCGGCGACGTGACTTATGAAGTCAATGCACGAATAAGCTCAGCGTGGACAAAATGGCGAGCGACGACAGGTGTTTTATGTGACCATCGCATCAAGGATCACCTGAAATCAAAGATCTACCGCTCAATCATTCGCCCTGTGGCTATGTACGTCACAGAGTGCTTGCCTATTACCAAGGCAGCGTAACGACGCTTTGCGGTCATAGAGACGAAAATGCTGCGGTGGATAAGCGGAATTACCCGGTATGACCACGTGAGAAATATGGACATTCTCCGAAGATACGGCGTCGCCCCTATCGTAAATAAAATGCAAGGGGCCAGACTCCGGTGGTATGGCCACGTGTTGCGGAGTGAAAATTATTCCCTTGCAAAGATCGCCTTAAAGTATGAGATCATAGGCAAACGCCCGAGAGGTCGACCCAAGCACCGATGGTTAGATGGCCTTCACACAGATCTCAAGGCAGCTGGACTTCACCCAGACCAAGCCGAAAATAGAGCGAAATGGAGGGCTAAATCTCACATAGCCGACCCTGCCTCAAAGCGGGACAAAGGCTGAAGAATAAGAAGAATTATATTAATTCTAATTATTTTTATTCCAAATCCAATTAAATCAAAATTTATAAACCAAATTTAATTAGATTAATTTTAATTCAATTTCAAATCTAATTCAATTTCAAGAGAATTTTATTATTATGTAGAAATTATCACTTTGACAAAAATGTGGCGTTTACAGTTTTTATTACGCCGCATAAAACATTTCAAAGAATTCAGAATTAAAACCACAAATACTTCTAGAGCTTTTTTAATATTAAAAGTGTTTGTATGTCTGACTCACATTATGGTATTCTTCTTTTAGATTAAATTTCAAAATAGATTTTTTAACTTCTCGTACGATATGAACAATTAGCCTTAAATTACTTCAATCGTTTTCAAACTGGATTGTACATATTGAATATGCAAGGTTTTCCATTTACTTTTGTCGGATATACGTGCTTGTGTTCATTGGTGACTTCCAATTCCCGATATAAACGACTATTTATTAAATCAAAATTCTATGATAGTCAAAAAATATTATGTACAAATATGTATTAGTAATTAATACATTGAAATGAAATCTAAATTAATAATTTTTAAAATAGATAAAGCTTTATACCTTCTCTGTAACATTGAACTATATCTTGATTTGGTTTCATATTATTGCCTTCGAATTGAATAAAAGAAAATTATTGATAAAATATTGATTCGATATAAATTTGCGCAGTTTCATATCAAAGGTTTTACACAAATTAAATTTCTTATTTTGATATTTTATAAATATGTAATCAATAATCAAACATTTTATAAAATTTAAAAATAATATAAGCAGATTATATCTGCTTACACGTATTTTAATTAATTAATTTTTAAGTCTTTAAATTATGAATTGAATTTGAATGAGGAATGCGACGGTGTGATAACATTTAAATTTGAAGAAAGCTGGCAAAAACCATTACACAATTTATTTAACCGAATATTTCGATGCCTAGCTGGCATCATCTTCAGCAATTGTAAGTAGTTGTTATCAAGACAGTTTAAACTGTCTTGATACTTACAATTGCTGAAGCTTATGCCAGCTAGGCATCGAAATATTCGGTTAAATGAATTGTGTGATGGTTTTTACCAGCTTTCTTCAAATTTAAATTGTGGTTTTCTAAAACATATCTCATACCTGTAAATTGATTAATCGCTGAACACTGTTTTTTCTAATCCATTGGTTATAAAATAGTAAAACCATTCCGTAAAAATATATTTGTGATCATGTTTTGATTTAACAAAATTATAGTAATTTTAGCAAAATTAAATTAACGAAGTTGATATGATATAACTTTATAAATAAAATTATATTTAATAATAAAACATTTACATAAGAATTGTATGTTTGTTTCGTACGACAAAGCGTGCCATATAATATTACGATGTTACATCTATAGATGTGATATCGTAATATCGGATATGTTAAATTTTGATTTGTTGAGAAATCTTGTTATCCAAAACCGAAAACATGAAGTTCGAATTTAGAAAAATACTCTCTTTGTTAATTGTCATTTGGACAATGAATGATTTGAACATTTATGTTGAAGGAGTGATTTATCATTTGGACAATGAATGAATTATTCATTTGGACAATGAATGATTAATTAATAGTTGAAACGTTCTTTTAAGCAATCATTTAAAAATGATTCAATGATTAATAATTTGGTAATTAATTTGATAATAATTAATTTGATAAATAATTTGATAATTAATAATAACTAATAATTATTCAATGATTAGATAATTTGCCCGTGTCCATTTAAATACTACCTAAGTGCTCTGCGAAATTCAAGTGGTCGAATGGGTTTAAAAATAAAACAATATCGTCGGCTGGGATTCAAAAATAAAGCAAAGTCGTTAAATGGGATTTAAAAATAGAGCACAAAGTCAACTAATATTATTTAAATAAATAAAACTCTCATTTCAATATGTTACTAATTTTTTGGATGCAGAATTTATTAGTTTTGTTCGTTGATACATTCAATGTGCTCTTTTATTGTACAGAGCGTTTAAACATCGAGGGAAATAATAAAATAAGAAATTATTGTTCACAAATCTTCGACTATTGCAATAGTCCTTTTCGAGTGTTAAGGCATAACAGTCCACTCGATGTTTAAAAGCACTGAACAATTGAATAGCAAATTGAACGTATCATTATTATGTAAAAATAATTATAAGCATTAAATATAAAGGTAATGACTAATTAGTCATTAATCAGTCTTTGAAATAAATTAATTTTAATTAATCTTAAAATTTAATCTATATGCAAATAAAAATTATATATTTAAAGTAATACTTTTATTACTTTTAATAAAATTAGTAAAATATAAGAGTATAAGAACTTTTGAACTTTAAGAACATTTGATGATATGTGTGAATTTAACACAAAATGTGTTTTAATACAAGGTGATAGTAGACTAATTATAACTGACTTATTTTTAAGCTTTAAAAATAATTCGTGCTTATTGTACGGAGAATGGCATTAACATATTCTGTATTTTATTCTGCATTTTGGAGTGACTGAAATTATCAACACCACAGTTAAAACGAACAAACTGAGGTATTAAACCTCGTGATAAGCATTGTTTAATATACTCGATGGAGCATTGTCTATTTATCAGTTTCTTTTTACCGTTAATAGTCTTAACCAGAAATTTCATAAAAGTGCCGACAAAACACCTAATATTGTCCAATGATACGTTCGATATGTTCAATGATACGTTCTCCATAGGAACCCATACTGGCGGGCATATATACGACGCATTGTGAGGCAGACGTATATACTTTTATCCCAAACTTAACTAAATGGATAAGGTACGTGAATGATGCATTTTGTATATTGTCAGTTGATCCTGGAATAGAAATTATCAAATTATTGAATAACTAAGATCCGGACGTACAATGGAGTGTGGCTATTGGGCGAAGTCCGCCATCGGGTTTTTTGAGCGCAATCAACTTAGCTCCAAAGAAAATTGGTCTAAAGCAGAGTGGGACGCCGCCGTTTAGGACCATAGACGAGAAATTAGACAAAGCCGTTAGGAGATGTTGTCCCGCAGCGGCACAGCTTGGTCCGGTAATATCCTTCAAATAGATCGGGCTCAGACCATCGGGTCCTCCTGATGCATGGTTAGCAAAGGAGCTTATTGATTTTCTAATCTCCTCCGAGACCACTTGTGGGCAGCGCGTCAATGTATCATGTGAAATGGGCAAAGACGAATCATTACTGGCTGAGCAGAGACTGGGTGGGTGCAAATGCTGTAAAATATGAGAGGTATCTTCATCGTAAGGGGCGAAAGTATCCTCGCACATTGCTAGTCTCATGGCGCCGCGTGCATACCCGAGCTCAATTTTTTCGGAAATCTTGCGGCGCAATTCTTCTGGTTCGGATTGCCTACGCGAACGCTTTTCCATACGGCTCAGTGGCTGGCGGTGGAAACCCAAATCAATTATGCTATCCCGAGCTGGCGAAAACGACTACATGATTCCTTTATCCAGCTGACAAGAGACACTTCACGGAGGGAGGCAAACAGAGATAATAGCTGGGGAAACTTAACAAATTCTTCTAGTTAATAAATTCAGAAGGAGAGATTGTGGCGGCACGCAAAAGGGAGCAAAGTTTCATTGCCACGGTAAAGCGCGCTGTCTTAGGAATTCGTCTAACAGCGCGGAATCCAGATCGAAACTGTTCCTTGACGGCTGAAACGAGGTCTTCAACTGTAGGCGACAAAGGTATCGGGTCCTGGAGAAACGCTGCTGCATCTGCTGATTTTGGGAGCAATCCGGATCCGTGGCAGCTAACTCTTCCTCCGTGTTTCCACAACACACCAGCCAACGTTATACGGAAGGATCGGATGCACACGCAGCATTCGCCAAATTGTTGTCTACTAATGTGTTCCTGAGGAGTGTTATTAAGTTCAGGAAAGAATGGCGATTTGACTTCCGCATATCCGTTTATATCCCTATTTATGGATACTGATGTCTCCCGTATGTGTTGATTGGATGATCGAACGTTCGGCTGTTCGATCATTCTTTGCGTCCTCGCCTCCATCCAATTCACAGCAACTATTTCTTTGAATCATTGTGGTAGTAAATAGTCGACAATTGAAAGCGCAAGATTTGATTGTTGTCTCAGTCGTTTCGTTTTGCGAATTAAATTTCTATCGCGTCTATTTGGAAGTAGTTGTTATGGTAAGTAGTCGTTGTACGTATATTAGATTGTATGTTATTTATCTCAAACTTTTTTATGTCAAATGAAAAAGATTTCTTCCGTTTTCATGTCAATTTTTTTCATATGAACAGAGTAACGGAGTAGCCATGGGCTTTCTATTGGGACCCATACTGGCATCTATATGATGCGTTGGGAGGCACACCTATATAATTTTACCCCAAACTTAACTAAATGGTAAGATACGTGGATGCTGCATTTTGTATATTGTCAGTAAATCCTGGAATAGAAATTATCAAATTATTGAATAACAGAGATCCGAACTTACAATGGATTGTTGTAAGATAAAGTACTGACGGTGAGATATCATTCTTAGACGTGTTGATAAAGAAAATAAATAATAGCATTACGACGGACGTATAAAGGAAGTCTAATATACTTAAAATTTTATTTAAAAATTTATTTCTTAAAGTTGTTCTTATCCCTTTTCCTTTTTTTAATTTCCAGCTTCATTTATTATGAAATGTGCTTTCAATGTGCTGAGTATGCACTCCTGTTCTTTATCAACAAAAGAATATTTATGACAAACAGTACCATGTGTAAATCCATTTTTCTGTAGTTGTTTGTGGGAAGGATGCTCGTCAGTATGAATAACTGATCTAATTACAGCATGCTCACTAATGATTCTTAAAAATGTTTCTTTCTTTTTGTCATATATTTCTTGTACTCAACAATTTCCTATGTGCCCATCTTTTTTTATTTCTACAATACAAAATGCATCCGTCTTATTAGTAGGCGACCTACGTCTATGACTCTTGCACTTGTAGTTCAGCATGGTTTCTCATCACACTGAAGAAACATCCCACCAATGCCGCATAATTTATTCATTTTATTGTTTTCTATTTCCATTTTGAGAATTAATTAATTTGTTTTCTTAAGGTTGGCTTGCTTACATTCATTGAATTTAATATGGAATGTAATGGTTGCTTAGAGGCATATTTAATTAATATTTTAACAACAGTCTTAAGAGAGCAAGAAAAATCTTAGAAAAAGATCCTCGTCGTACTGAAAATCTTTCATGACGCTTATACATTGAGGTGTGTAACACGTCCAGACATGACTGTCAGAAGAATTGCATTTTTCCAATTTTGATTCAACCTTGCATTCATCGCGAATAGAACTTGTTTTGAAAATATTGTTATCGAATGCCCATTGTAATCTCTATTTTTCGCTCATTTTTATAATCGCTTCCTCTAGATCTTCAATGTTATTTTGATTTTGCATGGATATGAAACTTTTTTCTTTATATACCAAAATCAAGGAAAAAAATAATGATTTTTGAAAAAATAATTTATTTAAAAAAATAATTTTTCTTGACAGTTCGCTCCTTCTTGGACGTCTCAACTATGGCGTCCGCCGCCTGTCTCACCAAATCAACATCATCAGTGATCAGGAAGTCACCAAAAATCGTGCCTGACATGACTTTTAATATCTATTTTATACTTTTAAATTTTATGTTTAATAAACTTTTTGTAATAATTTCGAATGTAATAATATTTTAATTATAAATAATTATAAATAGAGAATTAAATAATTCGCTATTATTTACAATTATTTACAACAATTCGGCTATGTTAATGTTTACAATAAAGTTCTATAAACACAGACATTTCCTTAAAAAATTATTTACAAATAAGAGTTATTTAAATTATTTTTAAATTATTTTATTTAAGATATAACCGTTTTTGATAACTTTACTTACCTTTAGTAATTTTATCCATTTTCGTTATAATTTAATTCGGTTTACAAAGTAAAAATGTTGCCTAAAAACGTGTTTTTTTGCTTTTTTGTTGATTTCAGAAATGTGCATAAAGTAACCGAAAAATACATCAATATTTCAATTGTTGAAATTGTCATTTAATGATTAATACAAAATTTTTCGAACATTTAAATATGCAATAAAACTTGGCATGTGCGTTTCAAAAGACATTTTATGCCATTAATTTTCTTTCAATAATGAATATTATCTTTCTTTGTAAAACAGCAAATGTAAAATTAATAAAATTGTCACTTAAAGTCACTTTATTCAAACAGAAAATTGACAGACTGAGAACTAGCGAACTAAAAAAAGATTTTTTCGAGAATATTTGTAAGAATTTTAGCAATTTATAAAAGTAAAAAGTACACTTTGTTCGATCAGAATCTCATTTAGAGATTTTATATTTGCACCTATCTGAGTTTGATTGCTTGTATTTTTAAGACATAAACTTGTCTTTTAAGACAAAAACAGAACAGCTTTTAAGCAGAAATCTCTCTCTTATAATCAGAAAGCTAATGCTGTAGAAAAGGCTTTTGCCTTTTAAAAAATCGTTGAGCAGTATTTATCATATTTAGAGAAATTATGAACAAGAAATCTAGTGATAATTAATTTAATTATTAAATTATCTTTTTCATATTTAAAAATGCTTCATTTAGACTCAGTCTAACTGAAGCTAATTAGTTTTATAAATTAAAAATAACGCGAAATAAAATTTAAATAATAAAATTATAAATAATTATAAATAATAAGATTTTATTTAATTTTTATAGAGTTAATTTAAAATAAAAATCAACTTTTATAAATAAACTAATAGATAACAAACTATGTATCAGAATAAGGATTAGAGGTAAGCAGGAGGAACTGCTATGTTATCAGGTTTCGGCCCCTTACTCCTCTATCCAACATTAAATTAGCATAAATTAAAACTACTATTACGGTAAAAAAAAGTTATTTATTATATCAAGTTAAAATATAAAATTGAAATGTAAAATATAAATACTATGTAAATGTAAAATACTAATAAATAACAGACGTTGTGAATTATAAAAATTCGAGGTAATCGGGAGAAACCGCTATGCTATCAAGTTTTTAACTATATTCCTCTACCCAACATAGCAGAGGGGTCAAATAGTGTTAATGACGTAGTTCCTCATTATCCATCCATGAAAATTCGCCACTTAAGAGTTTAAATTTATTTTTGATATTATTGTGTTGATTTATATATTTTACTATTTTCTGTTTGGTGTTATTTTTATAGTAACCTAGTTTAAAATATGTATCTACTAAATTATTTAAATGATTTTGAAGAAAGCTAATATCATTACGTTTTGTTGCAATTCTTAAATATTACCACCAATTGGAACACCTTTTACTTGTTTAAATATAGATCCCTACTTTTAAATAATTTTGATTTATTTAAATATTTAAGGATTCAAATAATTCAATTTTATCCATATATTTATATTTACCTAATGGTTTAATTTTTGTTAGATAGGCTTTATAATTATTGTAAAATATATATGTATATCTTTTTCCGAATATAAGATTTATTAATTTTACTAACGCTTCTTTAATATCTACTAAATCTAGATTTGTATAAAGCGTACTAAAATCGTATGTATTTATATTTTAAAAATTTATTCCTTTTGTCTGTTCTAAAAATTCTTTTGTAGAATTAATACTGAAATAGTGTTTTATACCAGTATTAATTTCGATTACCTTGCAATATTTTTTAAAATGTGCTTTAATTACTTTAAGTATTTTATTCATATAGACAGAAAGTGGTTTTAATGTACATTTAAACGCACTACATATGAACCTAGGTTTTATTGGATTTTTATGTAATTTTGGATTCCAATATAATATAAGTATAGTTTTATTATCTAATTCAACCTTTATACCCTTTTTATCCATAACTGTATCCAATTAAATATACATATATCATCAGTGTATCGAAACATATATTTCATATATTTTTTAGATTTAGTTTTTACACAGTTATGAACAAATTCATATTCTATAAAGCTTAAAAACAAGTCAGCTATAATTGGGCTACTATTACCTCCCATTGGAACACCTTTTATATATTATGCCTATATTATATGGTATGCATGAATGTTCATGCAAAAATATGTTTCTTGTAAATTTAAATATGTCATCTTTACGATATAAATTAATAGTAGTTTTAGTTAATGTTAATTTGTCTAAATATATATTATTTAGATAAATATCAATTTTATTACAACATTAAAAAATTAGTTTTAATTATTGAGTTGATTTATACATTTTACTATTTTATAATGTATATTATAATAGTAAAATTTAATTTACTATTATTTTATTTATTTATATTATCATATAAATCTATTATTTTATGAGTAAAACATAAAAAATTTCATATTTTGTTATAATTTAGTTTCGGATTATGGATTAGATTTGCTTTGAAGATGCTTGTAAATTTTATAATTATTTTTGATGATTTGTGATAAAATCTCGCTGTACACTCGTTTTCCATTAATGATCTTTAATTAGTTTTTAACCTTTACTTTTGCATAAATCTATTATTTTATATGTAAAACGTTCTGTCTCTCCGTTACACTTATGATTTATTAGCAAATTGTGAATGTATCACTTAATACGAACCAGAATTGAAATTCTTTTGAATTAATTACAGAATATTAAAATGCTTTCTTAATAAAATATTTATTTACTTGACAGGTAAGAGTAAAATAAACTTTATTTACTCTATCGTGTTAAATCCATACATAAGATCAAGTAAATAATAATACATTAAGTTAAGCCGCAATTAAAATGTTAAATCGATGTAATTGTTTCTGGATGCGTTGTTAATGGTATTGTTATGTCTCGTCATAATTCATTGTTCTCAAATGCTGGCGAATGCAAAGCTGCAGTCAATTCACCGATGAAACGTTAACCGCTAACTTTACTGATGAAACATTAACCGCTATTTGACAGCATAACCGTATGTATAAAAACTTATTTTGTTCCGTCGTTTTTTGCAGTAGTAAAAAACGTCGATTGTTAAATTTTGTCTTTGCTCGTTTAACAAGCTATTTCGGCTTATGGATAAAGTGCGTTTTGGAGACCTTATTAAACCGTTTAACGGAGAATGCAATTTTGGAGCATGGTTGGAGCGGGCGGAGATGATCGCAGACTTGCAAGCTGTTAAAAAGCTCGAAAAGTTTATTCCTCTATTCTTTGACGGACCGGCGTATGCGATTTATAGAAATTTGTCAGCGGAACAAAAATCCGATTATTCTCAACTCAAAGCGGCCTTGCTGCGAGCATTTGGTACTACAGATTTTGATGCCTTTACGAAATATAATAATCGAGAATACCAAGAAGGCGAATCGTTGGACGCATATGCTGCAGATTTGGAAAGGTATGCAAACATCGTTAATCCAAATGTTGACAATTCTGTATGGATTCGTTGTAAATTTGTATACGGTTTGCCATCAACTATCAAGGATATTATTTTGTCTTCCTGTGCCGTTGAGAATCTGAAATTATCGGATATATTATGCCGAGCACGTACGCTTATAACAACTGCCAATACGTCTGCTGGGTCCTGTTTTCTTACAACTACACATTCTCGCAAGCATATTGAACCAAGAGCACTGCGCTCGCATCAACGTAAAGATGTCACATGTTTCCGTTGTGGTAAATCAGGACATATAGCGCGTTATTGTACACATTTCAAGGAGCGACGGTGCTATATTTGTGACGATCCTGGACATCTGTCACCTCAGTGCCCAAACAAAGAACATTCAAAAAACAATTCATCCGCAAACATTGCAGTCTCTGTTGATATGTCTACTCAAGATACGAATAAGATAATCGAATCAGTCCATAATCGACATCATTTTGGAGTTGAAAGAACCATATATTTTATCAATCGAAAATATCCGAATTCGGTGGTTAGTAGGCATAATGTCGCCGAATATATCAAAAACTGCACTCAGTGTCAGCGAATTGATCCTCATCCAATACGTTGGGACACAGGTCAATTAGGAGTGAATAAAAATTGGTCAAGGTTATCAATCGATACTGTGCATGTGAAGGGATCGCTCTATTTGTCGTGCATTGATTGTGGTCCATCTCGATTCATGATTTGGAAAAAGTTGAAAGAAGGCACGGTGAACGAAATTACTAGAGCGCTGCAAACGATATTTTTTGAACGTGGTCCACCTGCGGAGATATTGATGGACAACGCAAGGGCCTTTAGATCGGAAACCCTTTCTCATTGGTGTGAATTATGGGGCGTACATATAATATACAGGTGCGCTAACAGACCGTGTGGCAACGGAATAGTCGAAAGATCGCACCGGACTATTAAGCGAATCGTGGCTAGAAGTAACATTACCACTGAGGAGGCAATTTATTGGTATAATTCTTCGCCAAAAGAAGGCTTATGTGATTCATCAATTCCGCACAATCAGATATATAAATATAAATCAAAACTACCATGGGAGCGTATTGAGAATAGAGAGTCGTCGTCATCTGTATCGGAATTTTCTACTGGAGATCAAGTTTTTATGCGACCGGCAGTCTGTAGGTGTGATAAACCCTGGATCCAAGGGAACGTCACTGGAATCAATAGCAACACAAGTATAAATGTTGATGGAGTTCCACATCATATTTCGCAATTACGTAGATGTCCATCTGATAATAATACTCCTACCGCAAGTTCGACTGGTTAATTATTTTCGTGATTGGTAGATCAGACGGAGGTGTTAAATCGATGTAATTGTTTCTGGATGCGTTGTTAATGGTATTGTTATATCTCGTCATAATTCATTGTTCTCAAATGCTGACGAATGCAAAGCTGCAGTCAATTCACCGATGAAACGTTAACCGCTAACTTTACTGATGAAACATTAACCGCTATTTGACAGCATAACCGTATGTATAAAAACTTATTTTGTTCCGTCGTTTTTTGCAGTAGTAAAAAACGTCGATTGTTAAATTTTGTCTTTGCTCGTTTAACATAAAATTATTTATTAAAAGTGTCTATTTAAATAGTAAAATAATAATTAACAAATTTATTTTTAAATTGAATAATACAAGTAATACAAATGTTTGACAACATTGCGGACGAGACGCAGTCCGCTGGCATTGCTCTCAACATACACGCGCTGTTGCTTCGTTGAATTTTAGCGCTGACTCGCTATAGCAGCTATTTACCTGCACGTGACTCTTGAGTCGTCTTCTCTAATCAATTTCCTAGAACGCGCAGAAACTCAATTGAAGATTCATCGGGATGACTGAGAGTATAGACCGCAACCAGGACGAATTCGAATACAAAGATGTCAAATTCAATGTATTTGCGGTGCTTGCGATGTTCGCCTTCAGAGGTCACGACATCTGGTAAATGAATCGCTGTTGTTAACCAGCGCTTAGTTAGAGGATTGGAACATGTGTAATGTTGACAATGTGTATTGTAGACCAATGTCACTTATGAAATCTCATGTCTGAATTGTTTATCCAAATTTTTTGGGCAAACAAAACAAGGCTTGGCAACGAGAATTAAGCAACATAAATTTAATTTAAAAAGGTGTGATACTTCGTCAGAATTAGTTAATCATTGGCTGAATCATAGCCACAAAACGGATTTTTCCAGTTCTAAGGTATTGGAAAATGAAGACAGCCTATCCAGACGTTTGATAAATAAAGTATACACATTCATAGTTATTCTAACACGATGGATCGTAATAAGGACAAATTGAAGTTAGTTATCCCTACTAGCACACTACAACATCGGTAGAATTTTCGTCGTTAGTTTCTTCCGTTTTTATTCTATAAATACATCATTTTTTATTTAACTTGAATGCATATGTGAGCTGAAATTCTTATAGTTGTGGCACAATATTATCCTCACAGGTATTGTTCCTATTCTTGATACAGTAGGATTGTTCACGTTTTAACCCTTATTATCTGCTTTCTCCGTAGACTGATGCTGATCGGATTTGAACTCAGGACGTCTGTATCTCAGACGACTAAAGTCGTCTGAGACTAAAGACGACTAAAGTCGTCTGAGAGTCAACTAAACTAGGTGGCGACACCGAAAAAGCAACGTTAAAAATTATGACTTAAAAGTTACATGTACCCAACCATATTGGAAAAATACGTAAGCACTAATGATTTCAATTTTAGATCTTTTAAATGTAACAGAAAAAATTGTATAGTTTGTGATGTTATAAATAATAATTGTATCGTAAGTAATACGACAAACAATTGTTTTTAATTAAAAATTAATAATAATTGTAACTGCAATACCGCAGGTGTAGTGTATCTTATACAATGTACAAATGGATTGCAATATATAGGAAAAACATATCAAATGTTAAAAACTAGGTTTAGGCAACACATATTAAATATACAGCATAATAGTCAAACTATATTTCATAAACATATGAGATTAATAGGACATGATATTAAAAACTGTAAATTATTTATTTTAGAACATATTATCGAAGAAAACATTTCAATATTAAATCAAAAACTATTAGAAAAAGAAGATTTTTGGATTAAAACGCTTAATTCCGTGTACCCATTAGGATTAAATGACGTGGTATTCCTTTTATCATGGTGATAAAAGGAATAGGAAAAATAAGGTTAAAAATATTAAAAAAGATATGTATATAAATGAACAATTAGAAATGTTAAAACAACTTTTAAGTGATAATAAGCTAAAAGATCTTTATGTAAATATAAGAAGTTTTTCTAAAGATATCATATGTTCAATAAATCAAAAATTAATTAACGACTATGATAGGCTAAGTTGTATAATAGACAGTTATTGTAATACAAAATACTATAATCGTACAATAAATGTTTTTTTAAATAAAAAATATTTATTGTAAATCAAATAAACACAAGACTTTCAAAGTCCCCTAATGGGCAACAGTAGAACAATACCTAACGGGTCACAATTGAAATAAAAAATAATATATCAAATTTGAACATCCTGGCACGACAGTGTATCTTGAATTTTAAGATCATCTATCGTATCATTAATAAAATTTTCCATTGCAATTCCTGCAAACCTTCCAGTTCTCGACCTCGCATTTCGCAATGCGACTGAAGCCGACCTAGCCATTAGAAAACCAATGTCAACTCTAAGGTCTTCAATGCAACGATTGTAGGGTCGTTTAGATTTTTCAGCTTCCAATTTCGCCATCCGCTTCAGAACTAGCTGAGCCTCATTACCCATAGCACCGTTACACGCTATTACGAACGGGTAAAAATTTGCGTCTTCAAACTTGGCAACACGTTCGCTATACTTGGCCATTTTCCTTTGTGTGTGGTAATTGAAGTGGTTATCCGGATTATTCGAACGATACGATTGGGCTAGGTGGTTGAATGTACAAATGTCCAGTAAGGACCGCTCTAATGTATCACCGAATAAACCGTTGCATTCAATGTCGAGTCTTGCGTCCATATCCCGTGTTGTTGTAGGTCGCTCGAATTCGACATTTTCAGGCAGTGTTCGTAATACAGGCTCAATCGCGACAGATGACGTCACTTGGGTTAATCTCGATGCAACAAAATTGCGAACAGCATTATGCCTTATTGTTGGCAGACCTCCAACTTGACACGCAAGGCAATGTCTAGGATCAAAACAGTTACCGCAGGTACAATTTTGTGGTGCGTTAGGAGGTGGCCAGCCATATCTTATAGCAAGTGCGTCTTGAAATTGACGTTTACTCAAATATCGTTTGTAACTCACTATTGGTTTTGCCGATAGCCAAGTTGATGTTCCGGGACGTGATAAATAGCTTAAGGTGGAGGTAAAAGATGTTCGTAAAGTTGAGGCAGTATCCCGCCTCTCTTTCCACAATACATTATTTTCTTCTTTTAGAGATACGGCGATTTTCTTTTGTATGTCTTTTAATGCGTTTCCTGTAATATGTTCTAGTAGTGGATTACATATTAGTCTTGAGTTTCGAAATTTTCTCTCTGGTTCACCATTAGGATCATCAATCCCAAGCCCTCCAAATCGTTTTGGCAACAATAACATATTGACATATTCATCATCCGTTATTAAACCTGTTATTGCTGGAATAAGCTGTTTCAACAGTAAATCAGACAGTTTGGCATATGAATTTAGACTCCCTTCACATGTTCTTTGAACATATGTCCACTTATACTGGAGTGACTTAGTCAGGGCCACATACGCAATATGAGGATTCAGTTTAGCAACATCTGTAAGGTTGGATACTAGGTCAGCCCAACGCCTAACTTTTTCAGTAATAAACTCGTCTACAAAAGATTGTGTTCCAATAACCGATCTCAAAATTCGTGTTCCATTTGTGACTATTTTAACTCCGCATCCTTGAAATACAGTTCCAAAAGAAGCTAAATTTTGTTCATGTACTACTACTTGACATTTTTGCTCATTAAGTATAAACCCATACTTGTGTGCATTTTGTCTTAGGAAGTTCCAAACCTTGACCAAGCTCTCAACCTTTCCTACACAATTCGCATCGTCCGCGTACCATCTGTGAGATACATATGGCACTAAAGATTGAATCCGTTTTATTAGAGGTAAAGAAGCTGCGGCAAAGGCAAACATTGAGAGTGGGTCACCTTGTGTGAACCCTTCTTTCGCATAGATAATATCACCATCGACACACACAATGAAGTTGGGTCAGTGTAGAGATTTGCCATAAGTGTTGACATAGATGGGCACACAAACTCTATATTTTTCAGCGCTAGATTTATATTTATACAGTTGAATGCGTTTGATGCATCTACTTGCAGAATCACAGCATGTTGAGATTGTCTAAATTGCTCAGCAACTGAGTGAACTGCGGCTTCCACCCCACAACGCTGACCTGCACATAGCTGTTCAAGACCTGCTACTGATTGTAAATCTTCTTGTATAATATCGCATAAAACTTTACCTATGATTCTTCTTTCGACGTTTCCGATTCCAATAGGTCGAACCCCAGGATTTTTGTCAAGAGGAATGAGACGACTAGCCGTAAAAGCATTAAGAAAGCCAGATGGCAGTAATGAGGTAGCGATTGTGACTGCTAAACTAGCTAAAGATTCTGCTAATTTAATCGAACTATGACCAAATGACTCTAGCATGATACACCAATTATGTGCGTCCATGCCTGAGGGGCCTGCAGATCCTTGTGTGCGACGTGCAGCGGAAATGATATTACTTGCCGAAATAGATTGAAACCTGATTGGATGATGATTGACGGATCCAGGAACGGGACCTTTTAATATCGAGTCTGAATAAACTTCTCTTGAATTAGGATGTAGTTGTTTGAGTTTTTCCATCACCGTTATTCCACCTATGTAATCCCCCAAAGATAGAATCTTCATTTCAGCTTCAGGGTTTTCAAGTATTCGCATCGCTGTTCCAATCTTGCCCTGCTGCATTAATCTACAAAACCTGTCAGTCCATTTTGCAGTAGAACAATGGGATTTACATTGTGTAGATTCATTTTGTAAATAACGAGCTTCTGAATATAGGTCTAGTAGTTCGTGGTCTGCCCAAAGCTTAAGTCGTCGTTGAATGTTTGATCTCACTAATTTGCATCCAGAATTTCGTGTCCGTTGAAGTACCAATTGGCATAGCACAACTATCGACTTTAGAGTAGATGACATGTTCAGCGGATTATCACTTGCGATCATATAGAGAGAACTCAGTTTGTCAATAAAAGAGTTTGCAGCATTGCATTTAAATAAGCTGTACAAATTAGGACGCCACGATATTACTTCGCTGTAAATCGCATCGATTGCATTTCGATAACTGTGACTATTCTTGGAAGAAGCATATGCAGTCAGCATTTTAACAGCTCTGTCGCAGTTAAGAAAAATTTGCTCTGTTACTTGATCAGTCTGAGGTTGAATGACTGTGCTGTTGATTGTTGGATCTGGATTCGCAAAATCTGCTTGATGAATGAGAGGTGAAACGTGTCTAGAATCATTGCGATGATCTTGATTACTACGAATACTAGATAAATATTGAACCGCATTATTCGTGCAATTAGGGGCTGAACAGTTTGTGCACTGTGAACCTGTCTTTTTACACCGGCATCCTTTGCATTTGGCGTTGGGACCGTTGCATCCACAACACTTCAGAGTATTAGATGGTTTTCCCCTTGGCATGTTTTTTGTATGTTATTAATTGTAGTTCACTCTCTCAGACTATGAACTTGTAAAGAATGAAAATGTATAAACTTGTAAAATGAAAATGCGCGTCGGTGAGCGAAGCGAAGCGACGCTCTGAAAATCATTCGACGCGCTGAAAATCCTTCGACGCTCTGAAAATCCTTCGACGCTCTGAAAATCCTTCGACGCTCTGAAAATCCTTCGACGCTCTGAAAATCCTTCGACGCTCTGAAAATCCTTCGACGCTCTGAAAATCCTTCGACGCTCTGAAAATCCTTCGACGCTCTGAAAATCCTTCGACGCTCTGAAAATCCTTCGACGCTCTGAAAATCCTTCGACGCTCTGAAAATCCTTCGACGCTCTGAAAATCCTTCGACGCTCTAAAAATAGTATTTACTTTAGATCTCCTTCGACGCTCTGAAAATCCTTCGACGCTCTGAAAATCCTTCGACGCTCTATAAATCCTTCGACGCTCTGAAAATCCTTCGACGCTCTGAAAATCCTTCGACGCTTGTATGTTTATAAGAAACCAAGATTTTTTTAGGTACAATAAATGTTAATAATAACACTAGAAAATATACATTAACCATAAACTTCATTAATAAATGTATAGATAACATAAATATAGCCGGACTTTTAAATAATTCTAAAAGTAAAGAAATAATAGGGTCAGATTTAAGTAAATATATTCCTAAAATAAGGTATAAACTCCTACCACCATTAGGACGAAAAATTTGTAATTATAATAAAGAATTAAAATCAATATGTAACGATAATTTCGAAACATAATGGAAACAGAATGCAATTGTAAAACTCTTAGTTTTGATAAAATAAATGAACATATATGTACCCATAATCTAGAATTAATTGAAAATTGTGAATTAAGAAAGCTGCTATCAAAAGGGTATAAATATAGATTAAAATAATAACAACGACAAAAATAAAATTTACAATTCGTTATATAATAACTTAAAAATTCGTTATATAATAACTTAACTTATATTATATTGGAATCCAAAATTACATAAAAATCCAATAAAACCTAGGTTCATATGTAGTGCGTTTAAATGTACATTAAAACCACTTTCTGTCTATATAAATAAAATACTTAAAGTAATTAAAGCACACTTTAAAAAATATTGCAAGGTAATTGAAATTAATACTGGTATAAAACACTATTTCAGTATTAATTCTACAAAAGAATTTTTAGAACTGACAAAAGGAATAAATTTTTAAAATATAAATACATACGATTTTAGTACGCTTTTATACAAATCTAGATTTAGTAGATATTAAAGAAGCGTTAGTAAAATTAATAAATCTTATATTCGGAAAAAGATATACATATATATTTTACAATAATTATAAAGCCTATCTAACAAAAATTAAACCATTAGGTAAATATAAATATATGGATAAAATTGAATTAATCGAATCCTTAAATATTTAAATAAATCAAAATTATTTAAAAGTAGGAATCTATATTTAAACAAGTAAAAGGTGTTCCAATTGGTGGTAATAGTAGCCCAATTAACACTGATTTGTTTTTAAGCTTTATATAATATGAATTTGTTCATAACTGTGTAAAAACTAAATCTAAACAATATAAATATATGAAATATATGTTTCGATACATTGATGATATATGTGTATTTAATTCTAATAATTTTTATTCAATTAGTGAGCACATTTATCCAGAAAGCCTTATTCTTAACAAAACCAATATTGATGATAAAGGTGTATATCTAGATATGAACATTAAATTAACATTAACTAAAACTACTATTAATTTATATCGTAAAGATGACATATTTAAATTTACAAGAAACATATTTTTGCATGAGCATTCATGCATACCATATAATATAAAATATAATACATTAAATAATGAAATTTTAAGAATTGCAACAATATGTAATGATATTGGCTTTCTTCAAAATCATTTAAATAATTTAATAGATACATATTTTAAATTAGGTTACTATAAAAATAACATCAAGCAGAAAATAGTAAAATATATAAATCAACACAATAATATAAAGAATAAATTTAAACTCTTAAGTGGCAAATTTTTATGAGTGGATAATAAATAATATACTTTGTATTAGAATAAGATACTAGATAGTTATTTCAGAGGAAATACATCATTAGCATGTATTTGGCCCCGCTGCTATGTTGGGTAGAGGAGTTAGGGGCCGAAACCTGATAGCATAGCAGTTCCTCCTGATGACCTCTAATTCTTATTCTGATACAACGTCTGTTATTTATTAGTCAATTCATAAAAATGACGTTTATTTTAAATTTCAATTTTTTATTTTAACTTGATTTAAATTATAGAAAATCTAAAAACAATTATTAATTTTATTATTTAATTATTACTTTTTGATTTAGCATTATTATGTTTTGTTTATTTTATAATTATATAAAATACGTAGACTCAGTTAGCTGATTTGATTCGTCAATAAATTTAGGGTGCACTAGGATTTTACATTTTTGGGGATTTACTGTATATCCATACGCCGGCCCATACTCAACGAGATGCCAATGCTCGAAGACGTCACTATAGTTTCCAGCATACCAGCGTCGTCAGCATACCAGCGGTGTAATACACCCGGAAGGTGAGACTTAAGTTCTGATATCATTGGCAAAGTCGCCGTTTCAAAAGCCGCCATGGCGAGGGGATCACTTTGTATGAATCCCTCTTTTGAAAATATGATGCGGCTTGAATTACTAGCTCAGAGTGGGAACTGTAGCGATTTTGTAATATAAGTGAAAGAGCCGGGCATACATTATTATTCATAATAATAAATTTTAAAAAATATTATAATCAATGTTAGTCCAGCAACATTTGTATATGATGCTTATTTCTATAAGCATCATCTTCCATGGCTGGCTGGAGCAGCCGGCCAAGTAGATGTAGCGTTGAATCAATTAAAAATTATTAGGTAGTTATTTTTCACATGTAATTGTGCTAATTGATTTAAGCCTTAAAATTATTAAGTTTAATTTTAAGTTTATGCTATTTTAACCCTTTACGAATTTATTTATTTGATTATTTATTTGTGTATATGTGCATTTTTGTTTTTCGCCTCACGCCGAAAAATAAATATAATTAAATAATTAATATTATTTAATATTTATAATAAATGTTCTCAGATTATTAATATTATTAAAGGCAATTTTGAAAAGTGAATATAAACTTAACTTGATAAAGTTGAAGGGGCTGAACTGTTTTGATCTGAATACTACTCTATCTCAAATTAGCCAATTTCCTGCTATGCTTAGTCTTGCACAAATGAATCAGGTTTAGAATTTAAATGCGACTTTATAATTAGTCTTCTCGACTTTGACGAATTTGTAGACAAGTTTTAATTAGATTGATCAATTTTATTAAATATACAAATTGTGAACTTATTTATTTGTCCAATGTAACATTAAAATACCTTTATCTACATTAAAATTACTTTAATTAAACAGGCATACTCTGAAAAGGCGATCTAATATAGGCTAAAGATTCACAATTTGCTATTGTATAAAGATTAAACAAAATATTTAAAATATTTTAATTTAATTTAATAATTTAAAATAATTAAAATTAAATATTTAAAATTAAATTTTAATTTAAATTAGTTGATTAAAAAAATACAGAAAATCGTTTATCTAAAGTTAAATTGAACTGACATTTTTGATTAACTTCAATATTTAATAAACAATCATCGCACAAGTCCTGCTACTGATTCTACTGAACTCCTTGATTTATATATTTTTTATTGATTAAAAAATCAATTTAAATCAATTATTAGCCTTTAAAATTAATAACCAATAATGTTTACAATTTTAAGTTAATATTTTTTAATTTATATTTATTAATTATTTTAAAGAAATGTTTTTTATATCTAGCGAAAGGGGTAAGGGCTGGTCGCCATTTAAATAACTAAATAATTGAAAATTTTATAATGCATTACATATTGTATTTATTGATGTTTTCCACTTGGTGATTTCACTAGTTATTCAGTCCATAATTTTTAATTGATTCAAAGTTTAAAGGCTTTAGTTGTTATTTATATTGTCTAGGAAGTTGCTGTAGTGAGACTAAGTGACATATTTGCAGCAAAACAATGTTGGTCGATGTAGAACATTCACCAGAACGTAAATGAATGCTGATAAACATATTATTCTTAGTTTCTATGTATATTTATGTTGTGCAGGGCGTTTAAACATTGATACGTTGAGTACGACAACCAATATACAGACATGTAAATCATATGAGCTGTCCAATCATTCGTTCGATGTGCTCTTAAATTGTACATGACGTTTAAACACCGAGAAGAATAATAAAATAAAAAATTATTGTTAAAAAATTTTTGATTATTGAAATGTGTCCTTTTTGTTTCGAAACATTTTGCGAAACAATATGTTTATAAATAAATATAGAATATAGAAAACATCAAATATATCTAAAATTTTATATATTCCTATCTGCTCTCAGTGCTTACATAAGTTTTGAGGAACAATTTAACTGGTATTTATACCCGGAAAAATATACACGTGACATCGTGTGGGAAGTTAGCTGTGCTCCCTTGTGTAAGAGTTGGAAGATAGTTTAAAGAACTATGTACAAATAGTTGCAATACATAGTAGTACCTTGGTTCACATGGAAATAACTAATGGTTCATGTGTATAAACGCTATTCATACTCTTAGGTACAATAACCAGTATATACTAAGAGGTATTAACATATATTTAAACCAAATCTCCACAAAGAATGATAATTCCTGTAAGGAGAACTAATGCTAAGCTTTGAAGAAAACTTGAGCATTATGATCAAAGTATGTTCTTACTTGTGATCTATGAATATGAATTGTAATAATCCAGTATTCTCATTATCTTAATCATTTTAAAAACGGGAAAGCATATTTCAGTTGTTAGTTAAACATATCAGCACAGAACACCTATAGGAAGTGAACATCTAGGTTTTAAAAAATACCCCTACACTATAGTAGGTGTCTACATATAGTAGACACCTACTATATGTCTATATATATATATATATATATATATATATATATATATATATATATATATATATATATATATATATATATATATATATATATATATATATATATATATATATATATATATATATATATTAGTTCAAGAGAATTACTTTCAGGCGTGTGCTATTCAAAGTGCAGTTTGACCCGGAGACCTCAGTCTCACTTGACACCGTTTCTCAAAGTAACGCTTCTCAAACCCTCTTCAATTAAGTGTAATTTTTTTGTTCAAAAATAATGTGTCCTTTTCAAGCTTTTTGTGTTTTTTTAACAGCAGATCACACAGATGCATATTTCCATGCGTTTTTGTATTAGCACATTATATTTCCATGTCTTCTTTACATCAGTTTCGTCGACATTTTGTATGCAGATCTGGTTATTAAGGTTTACCAAGTCTTTCAAGGTTAAATAATTTTCATTGAGCTTTGTGTCTGATGAAAGGAAGAGATGACAAGTGGGAATCAAATGAAATTCCGAGAATAGTCATAGAAGTGACTACCGGTAAAAAGTATAGTCAGAAATTTTGATTGAAATGTTCGGATCAGACAAAGAGTGAGGTGTTATCCACATAACGGTATATTTCTTCGTATTTATTACTAAACGTAATGACGTCAAATGTCTACAAAGATGATTTAGACAATCAGAAGCAATGTCTGCAAGGTCATTAACGCAAGAAGGATCAGTCTGCATATAGCACGATGTCGTCTGCATATTGAATTAAATGAAAACCACAAGAAGAGGATATATATGTTAGGTCATCAAGAAGTGTGAATAGTAGAGGTCCAAGAACAGAACCTTGAGGTACGCTGCGAGTGATTTGATAAGTAGATGAGAAAGTTGAATTAGATTCGACACTAAAAGATCTACCAGTTAGATATGATTAGAACAAATTGATAACACTAGATGAGAAACCGTCTCGGTGACGAAGACATGCAAGGATAATTTGATGATAAACAACATCAAAGGCTGAAACTAAATCAAACGCTATAAGATCAATACGACTTTTATAAATGGCGACAAACAAATGGTCAAAAATTTGAATGCATGCAGTGAGGGTTGAATGATGTTTATAAGCAGATTGAGAAGGAAACAGGCTATTTACCTTCAGATAGTCACTTATTTGATGTAAGATTATACGTTCAAAAAGTTTGGAGATTGTCGGTAGGTGAGAAATTGGTCTGTACGAAGGAATCATGGAATCGAGAGATGATCGCTTCACAAATGGCCGTATAATGACGACTTTAAAGCAATCGGGATACTTCGAATACCGAATTGACGAATTTAAAAGATTACATAAATAAGGTAGTGTGTGGATGCAAGATTTCAATACATTAGTTGGGATAATATCTCAGATAGATTTCGTGTTTGGTAACCGCGTTAGTGCAGTTAACATTTGCTGAGGATGTATAAGCGTAATGTAGAAAAGTTCCGGCAAATGATGATTCAAGACAGAAGTCGTTGTTAAGTTATTTATTTTTAAGTTGTTAAAAATAAATAATACAGATTCAGGCAAAGCACCGGGGAATATTTGGCCCCTGTGCTATGGTTAGTCGAGGAATAGTGGCTGAAACCTGATAGCATAACAGTTCCTCCTGATGACCTCTAATCCTTATTCTTGTGCATCGCATGTTATATATTAGTCAATTCATAACAATTCTTATATTTAAATTTCAATTATATAATTGACTTTATTTTAAGTCAATTATTTGTTAGGTAAATCATAAAAATCAACTTTTATTTTTAAAGTCAATCGTCCGTATTTGTAGTGTTCATCGATTTTTCGAAAGCTTTCGATAATATCAGCCTTCAACTTATCATTTGAAAATTTAATTTTCAATATTACATATTTGACGCCTTCCTCGGAACATTACATCGCTTGTTATTACCAAATGAAATATTTTTGATAGCGTTTGTTTCTCCGCTTAAATCCCTCAACACAAGTCCTGTAAGGTGACCCACTAAATCGCTTCTTTAGTCTTCTCGTCTTTGAAATGGTCTGATGAATTTGGAGTCAAATTTTAAAATATTAAATATTATATTATATCATATAATAAATATTCTCAGATTATTAATATTAATATTATTAAAGGCAATTTTGAAAAGTGAATATAAACTTAACTTGATAAAGTTGAAGGGGCTGAACTGTTTTGATCTGAATACTACTCTATCTCAAATTAGCCAATTTCCTGCTATGCTTAGTCTTGCACAAATGAATCAGGTTTAGAATTTAAATGCGACTTTATAATTAGTCTTCTCGACTTTGACGAATTTGTAGACAAGTTTTAATTAGATTGATCAATTTTATTAAATATACAAATTGTGAACAACTTATTTCATTTGCCTAATGTAACATTAAAATACCTTTAGCTACATTAAAATTACTTTAATTAAACAGGCATACTCTGAAAAGGCGATCTAATATGGGGTAAAGATTCACAATTTGCTATTGTATAAAGATTAAACAAAATATTTAAAATATTTTAATTTAATTTAATAATTTAAAATAATTAAAATTAAATATTTAAAATTAAATTTTAATTTAAATTAGTTGATTAAAAAAATACAGAAAATCGTTTATCTAAAGTTAAATTGAACTGACATTTTTGATTAACTTCAATATTTAATAAACAATCATCGCGAAGGAATGATTGTTTATTAAAGTGCACTATTCAAAGTGCAGTTTGACCGGGTCAAACTGCACTTTGAATAGCACACGCCTGAAAGTAATTCTCTTGAACTAATATATATATATATATATATATATATATATATATATATATATATATATATATATATATATATATATATATATATTCAATGAAAGTGTTAAACCAGAATTCAAAGCAAGAAAAACAGTTTTTTTGCAAACGTTTCGGTCCCTTACTGGACCTTCCTCAGTGCTGTTGTACAATTTCAAAATTTGCAACATTACAGAAAATATTTATCTGAACGAAAGCTGACGTGTGACTAGCCTGGCTCCGGAAGAATCGTTGATTTTTATCAAATTGAAATTTTGACGATTGTTTATTATAGGTCGTTAAATGGATGGTCATTGGTATTTAAAGATAACCAGAAGCTATGAGAAATTTGCAGGGATGAAATCATACGTGCACGCAAGTAGTGGTCACAGCGCAACGACAAAAAGGATGATCTTACGCAATGAAGCAAGACGTATGAAAAAACTATGCTCTCTAAACTCAGATTTTGAGCGGAGTCTCACCGACTTATATGCAAATTTCCGAAAGAGGGGTTACTCGCATCGACAGATTGAAACTCAATTCAATTATGTTCGACGAATAGATCGACGCGCATTACTGGAATCATCTGTCGATAGTGATCCACCCTCGAATGAATTCGACACTGTGTTCTTATACAATCCGCTATTTGACCCCTTACAGAGAATGTTTAACAGAGCTCTTCAACAGCTTGATCCCGAGCTGAGAAATAAGGTTAAGAGACCACGTGTCCGGTTCAAAAATACGGAAAATTTAATGAGTATGATGAAGAGAACCCCCAGAATCAATAACTCGATAGAACAGGGAAGTGAAGCATGCGGAGACAGACGGTGTGCAAACTGTTCGGATATGACAAAAACTGCTGAATTTAAAAGCAAGGCTACTGGCTTAACCTATATTATCCACGGACATTTTACATGCAAATCCAAATGCATCATTTACGAACATCTCTGTTTAGACTGCTCCGCCCAATATATTGGTCAAACCAGTACCAAATATAATATAAGGGCCAACAATCGCCGAAAGGATTTGCGTAACAAGCGAACGGGAGCAGACGGCGCGGTTGCTCACTTGGTGGAGAATCCAGAACATCGGATGTCGACGACTATTATCGACGGCCCAATAGTAGACAACGCAAAGCGAAAACGCCGTGAAAAATATTGGATAGGTCAGTTGATGACTGATAGATCTTTAAATACCAATGACCATCCATTTAACGACCTATAATAAACAATCGTCAAAATTTCAATTTGATAAAAATCAACGATTCTTCCGGAGCCAGGCTAGTCACACGTCAGCTTTCGTTCAGATAAATATTTTCTGTAATGTTGCAAATTTTGAAATTGTACAACAGCACTGAGGAAGGTCCAGTAAGGGACCGAAACGTTTGCAAAAAACTGTTTTTCTTGCTTTGAATTCTGGTTTAACACTTTCATTGAAAATATTTGGTGAGTCTTCGAATGACCCCAGAGCGCGGTTCAACCACAATTTACAATGATATTATTAATGAGTCTCTCAATGACCCCGCGCGAATAAAAGCAAGAGTACAATCTCACCGACAATATTTGCAATATTGTTGCCTTCATAATGTAACGACTCCAGGCTTAAAATTACGAAAAGCTATGCAAGTGAACTGGTCACTCTTAACCGATTCTACCGGCCATAGCCTACGGAACAGATGGAATCGAGCGATCAAAACCGCGGAAATTGAGCTTACACGAGTCCTCCGAGATTTCTACTGTTATGTAGAACGAAGTGATACTACATCCCCGGACGCTAGGGAATACGAAAGATGCTTAGCTCGGAAAATACATAAGGCCAGGAAACTAACGAATCGACGTGTTATAGCTGACGACTTGCGATTTCTTCCACTCAAAAGGCTCAGACGATACAAAAACAAAAGACGATGGGAAAACGCAAAACCTGCAGATACTAGCAATGTGATGAACACGACATCAACTCCGCTCGACATTGATCAAGAACATCTGCTCTCACTTGGTTTAAATTATGTCCCGTACCCACGAGAATTTCAAAGACATACATTCGTGTCAAAATTAAAGTATACTGCTCGTAAATGCATGGAGGACATAATCAATCCAACGGACAGATCACATGTGAAGGAGATCCTAAACAGAGAGATCGTTCGTCCTTACGTCAACGTCCAACCGAACGCACACCGAGGGAAGAATTTCGGGAAGTCGAAACTAAGAGCACTGAATCAACTTAGAGCTAACAATAATGTCGTCATATGCAACGCAGACAAAGGAAGTAAAGTCGTGGTATGGGATCGACATGACTACAACGAGGAAGCACATAGACAGTTGGATTCAGCCGCATACGTGGAGATCAATGAGGATGAGCACAATCGTACCGTACAATTGGTGGCGGAAGCAATCAAGGCATATTTCCCATCAAAAGTGGAAAGAGACAAACTACTTGTGAAAAACCCCACTCCAGGGAAGTTCTACATGTTACCCAAAGTACACAAAGGCATAAATCCAATTCCGGGGCGCCCGATAATCAGTAATCGTGGTACAGCTACAGAAAAACTTTCGAGGTGGTTGCATGATCAACTATA